>VWZY01003900.1:4005-23122 GCA_013399075.1 Chloroceryle aenea | reverse complement strand
AAAAGAAGAAAAGTACTTTAGTATTGTCAATCTTTTATCCTTGAACGGTACACTAGAGACTGACATTTAATACCCTAAGGATATAGATGTTTGAAAGGTGGTTATTGTAAGAAAGGAAACCATCCAAACTCTGCGAAACCAAATGGATCAGATAAAGCTGACACTGAGATAAGTCTGTTTTACATCCATTCTTGCACAAGTTTTGCTAATCTATGTAGTTATAGCTTTCCTGGAGCAAAAAAGAGAGAGAGGAATAAAAGAACACTACATTACAGCAACCCAACATCTTGCCTCTATTTGCAATCTCCAAAGTGTAAAATGATGATCATAGAATATTTTTCTCCTGGATGTTGGGTGTACTCTATTAAATACAGAAGAACACAGAAAAAATTATGAAAGTGAGAGAGGGCATAAGAATAAACATGCATGCTCTTTGTGGTTGAACTTCCACATTAATATAGATTCCATTTGTTTGTTTAACACACAAATTTAGGTCCCTTATAGACAAAGACTCATCTTCCAACCAGTCAGAAACTTTAACACCTACTCTTTATTATCCAGTATTTATACTGCCAGATTGGACTTTCATATGGAAGCCTGGAGCAATACTGGTACAGATGGCAAGACGGCTCTCATGAGATTGATGACTCTGAAGAAATACACAGTATTAAGTCAGAAGGTGCAAATGTTAACATTCCAATGTAGAAAAGAAATATTCCTTGCATACACTTCCCAGGTTTGTTTTCTCATGCATTACAAAGAGAAAGAGAAAGCCCTTGACACACCTCGTAGCTGGCAAACGAATGATAAATTTACTTTAGTTTCTTTTGTATGTCAACTGTTCATGCCTCAGGTACTTAACCTTTACTTTAACAACATGGTTCAGATCCTAGCCTTGAAGGTGGGTGGGAAGGGGGGGATGGTATTCCTGTAAATGTTTCATTTAACAAAGGCAGTACTATAAGAAGGTTCAGTCGTGAGACTCTGAATGGTATTTATTGTTTCAGATTTCAGGGCTTCCATACATCTGCTGCCTGTCAAATGCAGATACCACATTCATAAAACAAGTGCCCTGTCTGAAAAAAAGAGAAAAAAAACCCCACAAACCTCTCTTCAGGATTATGCAAGATGGGAAGCTTCAGGAAGTTAAAGTTCTAATTTGCTGTAAAGATGACCAACAAGAAAAACCTTTATTGCAAGAGAAGGGAAATTTTAATTTCTTTTTTTTATATCTGGGGCACCTGAGTCAGCAGAGATCTTTAAGAACTATCCCTATTCAGAGAAGCTCTTAAACATGTTCTTATGCCTCTCCATATTCAGCAAAGTGCCTAAGAACTTACTTAGCTGAAGTAGAGCCCTAAAGAAGAACCTTTTATATTTACACTAAATAAACAGCTCATTTTACCAGGCCCATTACATGATTTCTGACTTTATTAGGTCTGGAATGTATATTTCACCCATGGTGAGAAACATGCTCATTCATTTCTTATGATATCATAGTCTTCTCCATGGTAATCTGGTGCTATGTGAAGAAAAACAATAGAAGAGAAAACTTTTCATGCCGAGATGAAGACGGATAAGGAATTATGTTCAGCCGGGTGGGAGAATATATAAGAGGAACAAAACCACAGAGCCCCTGATTCTGAGGATCTGATTTATTTAGTATCTGGCATTGGCCATAAAGTGTGGGCAATGAAAAGAGGAGGTGACCTCAATGCCTTCTTTGCAGCAATCAGAAATTCATTTCAGTGTGTGAGCATTTAATTAGCCTCACTGAGTTTACAAGACCTTCAGTCATTTTAAGATACTCCAGGCAACTACGCCACGCATAAGATTAACCTGAATCCGGAATGCCAGCCAGTTAGGAAGAATGTCTGGAGAGTTTTAATTGAAGGAGACTCATTTGTTTTTATATCCATTTGATGTGCCATTGCCATTTCCTTCCCCACACATTTTATACTGAGGGACTCAACTAATCCAAACAATTGTTTTAATCAGTAAATTAAAGAAAACCTTCAAGAAAGTTTAAGGTTGTCCTGTGTTTAGGAAAAGTCAAACAGCACCATTAAATTTTTAAAGCTAATCTAATTGTTATACAGTGCAGTCTCTACACCACTCTGGGCATCTAGGGAGAATCATCACCTTCCTCCTTTTTCCAGGGGACCTGAAATATATTTGCTGCATGCCTTTATGCATGCATACAATAAATAGATATGAAGTGGGATTAACTAACAGGAAGCAATTACTAATTTTATTATGGCTTCATCAAGTCTGTATATCAAGCTCCTCTCCCTGGCAAGGATGAGGAATTGCTAAATACAGTTAATTTCTGGGTTGATCTTATTTATATACTGGACATTAATCCCCTTCATATATCTTATGTGCTTCCTCTCTTCTCAGAGATATTGTCCCTCAGTGACCTCCTCATAGCATTTCATTAAATGCCTTCAGCCTCAGTAAATTACAGCACTTTAAAAACACTGAGTTTAGCATATAAAAAGAGAGAGAGTTTCTGTACACTGCCATGGGATAAGGTGCAGTGAAAATCCTATACAAGCTGAACTGTACTTCCTAATCAAATGGGTGTAACAGATGGCTGCTAGAGCAAGCCATCACAATGGAAATATCTGCAGTTCTCATGGTAACGGAATCTGCCAGGTCTGAGGGATTTGCTGTTTTCCAGGACATCTGAGCTGCAATCTCTTTCGAGCTGTCTAGCAGTCTCAGTCTCGCTCTCTCTCACTCTCTCAGCATGATGGAGATAGAGTTGAAAGGTGGAGCCTGATTTTGCATTCCAGCTGTGATTAAAGACATGCACACACAAACACACACGCATGCACAAACAGAGAATCAATAGCACTGCATATTCATTATGCTATCTAGAACCTCATTAACCAGCAAGGCAGAACAGCAAGAAAATACTAATATACTTCCTTCTTTGGGGAGGAAAAGAAAGAAGTGTAATGGGAGAGAGAGGGGAGAGAGGAAGGTAGAATGTATATGAGGAATTAAGATGCATGAGATATACCTTTTATTAAAGATATGGAGCAATGTTAAAACTCACATTTGTTTCCATTTTGTGGCAATAAGTCAAGATGACTTAACATAGCAGGGTGAAACATCTGGCCTGGAAAAAAATAATTAAAACTCATAATGTCAAATTTCCAAAACATAATATAGAATCTATGGAAGAAATGGAAAGAGGTGAAGAAATAGAACAACTCTGTACCTTAATACTAAGTGAAAGCATGTGACAAACCTCCCCATACCATGTAATTAGAAAGGTGATCCTTCTCATAAGGTGTAGGATAGCATAAAGACAATGAGCTTTAATTATAAATCTAAAGGGCTGCATTTAAACCCATAGAGCTCTTTTAAAAGGTTCTTGTATTTCTGCATGCAATTCAGAATCATCAGAAGGAAGAAAAGAATAATTTATGATACTTTTATTAATTTTCCTTCAAATCCCTATCAATTTAAAGAAATAAGAAGCAGTATACTGCCTTCTTTGCTAGAAAGCACACAGAGGGTTGATTCACAGCTTCCCATTCTCTTGGGTATTTGAGCCTGAAGATGAGACATGTAAGAATTCAGCCGTGGCTCAAAATGGAAACAAAGAGGACCATTCTTAAGCAATGTGAAATGGAAAACTACAGGCTGTAGACCATAGCCCTTAGCATGCTGATCCACTACATTGTCCTTGAGGTCACTACAATTAAATATATATGACAGCCAAAGGGATGGGGAAAATGTTTTCCAGAATAAAATGACTGGATCTCTTTCTTTCATGATGTAGAATAAGCCAGGTAATGCAAGCTCCTGAAGTAGCCACTCAAGAACAGGGTTTTGTAAGATGGTATTGTCTACATTTCATGCCATATTGAAGAACATTTTATGTGACCTTTTCTGAAGCCCGAATTGCTTTGAGCTGGAACTCTATTCCACTGTAGTAATGATTTATGGATGAAAAATCTAATTCTTAAGCTGGGTTGGTCAGTTTCATATAGGATTCACTTAGGTGTACAACACCTTCATGGATGTCCAAACAAACAACGTGCTGTTGCCAAGCAAAGTTATCTGCAGTAATAGCATAATAGCGATACTTGTCTGTATAATTGAGTCTTCAGCACCAAAATACTCAACAATATGAGAGATACACTCCAGTCACCTCTGCTCACAGTAAGCAATGACTAGATTCACAGTCAGTTCCTCAAAGTTCAATGGGGCTTCTCATATTGCAAGATGCAGGGCTACTTAGCATGAGTTAGCAGTGCTCAAAACCATGCCTACTTTCTGCCACCTGTGTGCAGACACATTTAGTTCCTCACCTGACTACAAGAGGTAGCCACTCCTCAGTATACCTGGACTGGTTGTCAAAAGAATGTCACATTCAGATGAATCAGTAGATTTCAAATCCTTCCCTAAAATATAGCAGCCATTTATAACTGGAAAAACGGTGCATAGTTTTACTTTTTAACAGAATAAAAGGTGGGAGAGAGGGGATAATAGATTATCTGGGGCACCATACGTCTGAATTTTGATGTAAAGCCAAGTAAGATTGTCAATGCTGTGAGCACACATAACATCTTTTTAATGCAGCACTGTGTAGACAAGCATTTTGTAAATACAACCCCCAACATGGCTGGTCAAAAAGTATTGTTTACTTGACATGGAATATATCCAGGATTAACACCGTGATTCTTGTAGCAACCATGCCAGCCTTTGCAATGCACAAGAAATCAAGAACGCCTTTCATACACTTTTACTTAATAAAGCAACTCTTCAAGTAACTGTTAACTGCACTGCTATTACTGCTGTGCTAATATTTATTAAAAGATCAGAGTGCCCCTTACTGAACAGTTGGCTGAAAGTTTTGACTCAGACTAGATCCATGTGAAAGATGAAACAACTGCTGTGCAGTGCAATCAATGACATTCCAATTCATGGAACTACACACGTAGAATTTACCCATTCCTGGGGTCTATTAGCTGTTCCTCAAGCAGCTAATCTTAGCACGCATACAAAACACAAGTCTAACTGCAAAGAGGTGTCTTCTCTTGACACCAGTCCTTCTACTCAGAACCACTGTGTTGTAAGTCATTTTTGCCCCTGTCTGCCAACATCTCCTGCCCACTGTTCCCAGATGGTGCCTCTAGCAGGCACCCTGTGACTGCTCACCCTGTTTTGCAGTCCAAGTGCCTGTTACTGCTCTACCAGACCATCAAGTCTACTCCTTTGTGCTGTGCTTCTCATATGATATTCCTTGGGGATCAGGACAGCAAGAAAACATCCTTGACTTTCTAAACTGTTTTAATTTTCCAGGTTAGAGCTCAAGCATCTGACCTTCAATATCAGCAAGGTAAACCAGACTCACCACACATTGGGTAGTTCCCAATTTTCCTACATCCAGTCTTAATCATGCCTTCCTAAAACTTTGTCCAGCTTGAATCCTGATACATGATGGTGTAGACCTAACTGAAAGAGTGTATCTCTGATACAGGAGACTTAGGAACTCCAACAGACCTCAAGGTCTCCAGTGAAGTTTAAGGAGTCCTCAGACACACTCAGTGGTAGTCCTTATTCATCCTCAAGGTACACCAGAGGATTGTCTTTCAATTTTAGGGTGTGTTTATGGTAATATCTCCTTAGCAGTTGAAGATCTGGTAAGTCCTGCATTGGGTACACTGTGTCTTTCAGACAAAGATTGCTCTGGGGCCCCAGCTGACTCCAGCCCAGACAGAAAAATCATCAGGACTTAAAATTAGTGGGGTGGTACAAGCTGGTATCATAAAACTCTGAAATATACCCTCTTGCTATTTCAGTTCTAACAGCTCTTTGCCGTCTGGTTAGCAGACACTTCCCAATCAATTGCTGCATTTGTGCTGACAACACTGGATTACAAGATCTGCTCTTGTCATTTTTGTGACCTCCATCTTCCATTGTTCCTGCTTTCTGGACAGGAGATAAGTGACCTTATTTCTAACACTCACAGCCACAAAGCAGAGAAGGAATCTTCCCATACCCAACAGCCGCAGATTCCCAGCTGCTGCAGAGAGCATACTATGAACCTGCCACTGCACATCAGTTGAGGATCTGACCTATTGTACTTACATGCTGATGGATTCCCAGGATTTGGCATTTTAATAATAACAAAATATACCCCTTTCACCCGAAGTTGGTCCTTCCTGGCAGTTTACCACAGAGACCCCAGACCCCACATTCCTTAGCCCAGAGAAACTTTCCCATCCCCCGCAGGGACATAGCACACTTCACATACCACAGTGAATCTGCTCCAGTCAATCAACTCCTGCAGCTCTCTGCAGGCTTCCAACACCTGCTAACAGGAGGGGACAACAGAAGAGCCCTGCCCCACCCTTTCACACAGAGTATTGCCTTATTCTTCAAAAATACTGCTCAGAGCATGATGCTCCATTGCAGAATGCTCCTATAAATACACTCCACTCTCAGAGGAAGCAAGCATGCTCGAGTAAATATTTTAGCAATGAAGTGGAATAGGGTTCATAATGTTTGTCATTTTTCAATATAAGAAGCGGTCCATCAGAAGGTGCTCTATACTTAGGGGACAGAATGTGTATTCTAACAATAACAGAACAGCCAATGGCCAACACCTTATCAGCATTAGCTTTCCTTGAAAACTAGTTTGGTTCTTCCTTCACTATAAAACCTGATGTTCAGGATGCACTTGATTCAATAAAAAGGTTCATAATGTCAAGTTACAGACACCACAAGAGGGAGGCTGGGTAAAGTATAACTGGCAAATCAACAAATGATTTAAAAAAAAAATCTTGTCTATCTTCAAAATTTTTTTTTTTTTTAAAGTGCTTTTCTCTGTGTGTTAAGCTCTGTGGTGGTGAAGGAGTGCTTGGGAGGATCAGAAGGCTAAAGCAGTAGAGCATGGTGGTTTGGAAAACAGTGTTCAGAACAAGGAGTCGGGGGATGCAAGCCCTAAAGATGGCTCTGCTGCCACAGGGATAATACTGATTGCTGCGCACAGAAATGCCATCAGGGCTAACTGGGACTGCCTAAAACAGGGACAAAGAGAAGGATCATATTTTACAGCATGCCTGAAGCCCAGACAGAAGTGCTCCATGGCAACATGCAGGGATCTGTTATTCTTTCATTTATTCTCAAGTGCATCTCCTGGCATTGATGTGATCTCTATACCATGAGACAGGAAGGATCTTTGCTTCTCTTTCTCCACAAGCTGCCAAGCTGCAGTTCTTTCCTCAGCCTCATCTGTCCTTAAGACTGGGGCTGAGAGGGTTACATGACTTCACAAAACTGATCTGGGCTGCTTTATGAGGTAATAGGAACTCCAGACAATGGTTTCTGTAGGGCCTAGGAGACTTTCTTTTCAGTAGCAAGTGATAAACATCCCCAATCCTGCAATGTGCAAAAGATTTGCCCATAGGGCTAACTTTATGCATGTGATGATTTGTAGAAATCAGATATTTCATAGGCATGTTCACACACGCACACAGAGAAAAGAAAAAGTCCTGGTCCTATTCTACACATCTTCTCTTGCATCAGTTTGAAAACTGTTTGCAATGACTGGATCAAAGATCACACCATATTTCCTTTAGATAATGGAAGAGTAGAACAAAAACCAGGACTGTGGCAAGTGCAATACTTCATTCTTTTCATCACATATTCAGCAGACTTTGTAATCAAGCTTCCTCACTTAAAGACACCCTTCCTGCAAGTATGGAAATGGGTAGTGTCTGTTTCTCAAATTTGCAAAATGTCATCTTATCGAAGCTGTTACAAAAGAGACAAGACAGACTGTCACCTGACTGCAGAATGGAAGATGTGTTCTGTTGCTTTTCTGCAGAGGTGACCTTGGATGTCTCTTTCACTTCCAAAGCTTCATCTGTCTTGATCATTTAGATGCTAAGTTCGTAGAAGGAACAGAGAAGCATTTTTTACAGTATGTAGAGCATACAGCACAACGACTCCCTCTCAGGTGAGGTAATGTGTCTGTATAAATACCTTTTTTTTTTTTTATGTGAGGCTTAAAACATCTGCAAAGACGTAAAAAAAAAAAAGAGAGAGAATGAGCATGCTGCATAGTAACACAATGCAGCTGACAACTATTTGGTCTAAGATTACTTGCAGTTCCCTTGCAAGCTGTTCCTCCTATCATTCATTCATAATGTCATTTGGTCAAATTCTTAAAAAATGTAGCACAATGCAAAACAAACAGCTGTGGCTCAAAGGGAGTGCACAAGGCATGGGTCCCTGTAGCAATACCCAAAGGAGAGGCAAAAAAGGGCCACTTCTAGCAGAAAGTGTGAAGACCTCAAATGATTACAAGAACTGCACTTTTGCCTTTCAAATCTAAGGAACAATGAAGAGTAAGAGAGCACATTGAAAGACATATGTGCTTTTTATTTTTTTTTTCTTTGCATATCCTTTGCCAATAAATAAAACTTCTTACTTCAATACTTGGCAAGGTGACAGAGTCTAAGAAGGAGTAAGAGAGATAATTGATATGTACAGGAGAAGAAAGTGCAGATAAAAACAGATGAAGACTACTGCATAAATAAGATGTTCATTCTGAAAAAGTATGAACCCAGACCTCTAGGCTAACACCTGAAATCAAATCACTCCTAATGGATAATGTGAATATTATTAGGAAAAAAATAAAGCCACTGTAGATTTTGGGCTCTGATTAATGGAAGAAAAAAGATTTGCTTCTGATCTCACTGTTTGTCCATTTAAAACGAGAGGTGACAACTGATGCTTGGTAAGCTTTGCTTTCCATAACAGCAAGGTTTTTTCCATGTACATAAATGTTCTTCTGCTCTTAGCTGGAAGAGGATGCTGGATTGTTTAGAAACATGCTTCCTCCCAGGTCTTACTTCCTGCTGCACTTAGCTGTTTTCCAGAGGTCTCTATATAGGTTCAACCTACTCAGAAAGAACAAAAGGAAAATATTTTTCACCTGAACAAGAAGTTCTGGAGGAACAAAACTGTCTGGAGTAAAAGCTTCAGAACAGTTTGCACTTCTGGTCCAATTCATCAGGTATGCTTAAGCATTTACAATCCATTGCCCATCTGAATAAGCATCCACATTGTAGCTCACAGATGAGTTTTTGGTTTCTACCAGCCTAAACAGAATGATTCGAAATTGAATCATTTCCTGCAATTTAATTTATAGCTTATATACAAAGATAAGGTCAAAATAAGGTCACAAACTACCTCTAAGAAGCCATCTAACCTTCTGGGCTTCTTCAATCGGAACCCCTAACTGGTTCAGTTTGGCTACAGTTATGGCATGGAAATACTGCTGCAGGAGATGCTCAATGACCAGTAGTGGCTGAGAGTGCAGTAATCACATAGCAACTGGGTTTTCCACCTATTGCCAGAGAAAAAAGGGATGCTTCCCAAGCACTTTTAACTGAGGATCAATATTGTAGAGACTGAAGGAGAAAGACAACTTACCAGTGAATGGAAAAGCAACTACAGCCTGGTACATTCCCAGTGAAAGGAGATGAATCACTGAATCACAGAATGCCTTTGGTTGGAAGAGACCTTCAAGACCATCTAGTCCAACCTTTGATCCAACACTGCAAGCTCACCTCTAAGTCATGACCCTGAGCACCAGCTCCTCACGCCATTTAAATGCCTCTAGAGACAGCAATTTCACCACTGTCCTGGGCAGACCATTGCAATGTTTGATAACCCTTTCAGTGAAGAAATGTTTCCTAATACTCAGCCTAAACCTCCCCTGGCACATCTTGCATCCATTCCTCTGCTCATGTCACATGTTGCCAGGGAGAAGAGGCTGTCCCCCTCCTCGCTACAACCTCCTTTCAGGTAGTTGTAGAGAGTGATAAGGTCTCCCCTCAGTCTCCTCTTCTCCATACTAAACAATCCCAGCTCCTTCAGCTGCTCCTCAAAGGATTTATGCTCTAGGCCCTTTATGAATGATCCTTGTTGCCCTTATCTGGACATGCTCCAGCACTTCTGTTTCCTTCTTATAGTGAGGGGCACAGAACAGACTGCAATATTCAAGGTGTGACCTCACCAGTGCCAAGTACAGGGTGACAATCACCTCCTTATTCCTGCTGGCCACAGCATTTCTAATACAAGCCAGGATGTCGCATTCTGAAATCTAATGTGCCAGGTCATCTGGAATGAGTATCTCCTGAGAAGGGCATGTCTGCTCAACATCCTGAGCCCACCCCACTTCCAGGACTAAAGCACCAGTATCTGGAAGGCTTTAGCCTTATTAGATTCATTAAAAGCTAACTGTCATTTACAGTTCACATCAAGAAGAGTTGTCAGCAGGAGTGAGAACCCTGTAAAATATGCACATACCCAGTGTGCTACAGAACAGTCTCCATTGTCTGTGGTTATCTTCACAGCAGTAGGTAATGGAAGTGTTGTCTTACCCACTTCATGTACCAAAAGCCAGGTTTGGGTGTCGAAGATGCCTCTGAGAAAGCCACCACAGAAAAACACCTCAGTAGTAATAAGTTCTGTCAGAAGCCTGAAGTTTCAGTCCAATGTAATGTGCCTTTAAAAAATGCCATGTCTACACTACTGTATTGCTTACTTTCTGAAGCTAAGCCAGAGGGATGTACATAGTAAGATCTTTGTCTCATTTCAGGGAGGATACAGGATAAAGATTCTTTGCCAGTAATCTTCCCTGGATTAATGGTTTCTCTTTTATCTGCTGTATTTCTGCTCAGATGTCTTTGCTCTGAATGAGTCAGTGGAATGCAAATGATGGGTACAGTCAGTCTGAAAATATTTAAATCTAGCTTTGCACTGCACTGCAGGTTTGTGGAAAAAAATACACATGTATAAATTTACATGCAGAAGAAAGGGCAGATGAAATTTAAAGATAGATCAATAATGCAAAAAACCCCATGGTGGGTCAAATTGACAAGAGATTAATTTTTCTGTTTCTTCTTCTCTTCATTTTTTTTTCCAGAAGGATCAGTATTTAGATGCTTGCTATGAATGGGTGAGGAAAATCTGCAATACTCCTTTTGTAAGCCTCAGACACTGGATAAAAATGCATCTGTGGGAATAGGAACTTGATTTTATTTAGGCTGCTGAATGCCCAATCTTCATTATCCCAACAAGTGCCTTCCTAAAGATAGCACTCTTTTAATCCTGACAAAGGAGAAACTGGACAGTCTAGACATTATTTCTTTGGATTTTCTCACTCTCCTTTTTCTATTATGTATTTCAATTCTTTCATTCTTTTGAGATATGGTTCCTCTCCTCTTCTGCTTTGGGCATAGGTTTTCCTCTAACAAGTGACTGCATTCCATAAGCAGCCAGGTAAGGGGGGGTTTAGAACTGCAGCTCTGTTCAAGAAGCCAGGAGAGAATCCGCAGGTCTTTGTTATAGTCTTCAGTAAGAACCATTCTCAAATGGTGGCTGTCAACAGAGTATTTATGGACTATACTTACCTAAATGACAGCACAGGGGATCTCCAAAAGCTTTTGTGTGCTGCAGTGGAATGGTGGAAGGAGGAATAGGATGGGAACAAGCAACTGGTCAAGTCTAGGAATGTCCAGGTAACTTTCTGAACTTTTGTATTCTGTGGGAGTTGGCTTTGGCACACTATCCTCACTTAGTAAGTGACCTATCCTGGAGCAAGCAACAGCTTTCTGATTAAGGATGATATAAAGAATAAACTCTATAGGAAGAAAGAAAACACTAACATTAACCTTGTAACTACTTCTCTACTTAACAATAAATCAAATAACATCATAAACTGTGCAATCAAAATAATTTTGCAACAGAGTATTAAGCCCTCTAGCACATCATAAAAACTTTACTTCTGAAAGAGCTGCCTATAAATCCAACCTAAAAAAAAAACAAACCAACACCAAAAAAACCACACCGCAAACACCAAAACAAAACACAAAGACTCTTATTATTTACCCAATCCATGTGGGACTTGAGAAGTCTGCCTTTAAGAAAAAAGAAGATATATTTATTTTTATGGATTTGCAATTAACCCCCTTCTAAATATTCCATTAAATTTAATTTTAAAAATTATTTTATATTGAATTTATATTAAGCATTGCTTTTTAAAATATTTTTTAAAAAACCTTTATCATAGGCTTCAGGATAGAAAATTAACCATGTTTTCCATTAGTTTTCACTGAAAAAACACAAAGAATTTCCCAAAGAATGAACACTTCCCACATCAGTAATTTTCAGAACACATTTTAAAAACTGGTAATCTATTGACAAAAAATAACTTTTCATAAGAAATATCTAGCAGTTACATAAAATAAGCCATTTTCTAATTTCTGTTTCCTTGCAGAAAAATAGTCCTCCTCTCCCCAGTAAGAGGTAATACTGTCAGTGGTACACAGTCTGTTTTCAGGTTGTTTGTGAGTCTGTTGGTGCATCAAACACAACAAGCACTGCACCACCACAGAACCAGATGCTGAGCGTGAAAAGCTGGTCCATCATTGTGCAATTCCCATGTGATAACAAACTCTTCCAAAGAAATGTGCAACTATGCTCAGCTCTGTTATGTTGTGATTGATGGTTACCTAGGGATGCCCAGAACTTCTTCCAGCTCTGCATGAATGATTGATGACTAAGGTACTTCTGGCAGTTTCTAAAACTTCCACAAATATTCATGTGAACCTCAGAATGAGAATGAATTAGGCAAAAAGACAATGAGAGATCAAAATCTAACTTTGCTAGATAAGACTGCCTTGCAGGCTGTACCNAAAAACAAACCAACACCAAAAAAACCACAACGCAAACACCAAAACAAAACACAAAGACTCTTATTATTTACCCAATCCATGTGGGACTTGAGAAGTCTGCCTTTAAGAAAAAAGAAGATATATTTATTTTTATGGATTTGCAATTAACCCCCTTCTAAATATTCCATTAAATTTAATTTTAAAAATTATTTTANCACAGACGAACTAGTGCAGGAAAGCTGTCTCTATGGCCAGCTTTACACTGAGGACAAGCCAGTGATGACTTTCTTTCACAGGCTAGCAGGGTCATTCTGCACAGATGATGCAATCAGCATTACTAGGAAAGTTGATAAAAAACAGGGGGCTCAAGATCTAAGTGTAATTATGTACAGAATCAAATTGATGAGCTGGTCCTGCTACCACAAAGCATCTGAATGACTTTGCTAGTGATCCCCACACCTTTGCTCATCTCAGAATGTTCACATTGGTTTCTGCTGGGCAAATTTCTGCAATGTGAACAGGGAAGTCACAGCCTAGTCTCAGATTTATACTTCAGATGTATTTTAGCTGCCTTTTATCATTTCCTGAAAACCACTTACAAGGCAAGATTCTCTTCAGCTTACAAGACTCTCGATACCATTAAGCATCTGCTTCATTAATAGGTAAGAAAACAAGACAGCTTTTGGTTAACTTGCAGAAAGACTCCTGTGTCAGACTGCTGTTTTACCACAGTGGTGGCCAGACTTCCACTGTCAGCAACTAAATATGATCTCCACCTTGTGATTTGTATAATATTTAGAGCACTACAGAAACACACAGTAGAACTGCAATGAATATTCTTATCTCTTTGGAAAAACTGCATGCATTTCCCTGCCTGAGATCATCTTCTCTGGGGATCCATTTAAAGTAAAACTACTGCGTTCTGAAAACGTGTCTTCAGCATGAGATCTGAGTATTTTCTGTCTTGGTCATAGTAAAATGCAAGAAATTGAATCAAAGTGTGTTCCTAAAACTATATGCTCNNNNTAACACTATATGCTCCTCCTACATGCTTCTCTCTCTTTCCTACACAAATACAAAGCCTGGAAGATGACAGATTTCAAACTTATTATATGGCATGAAACTATATTTAGAAGCACAGTGCATAACACAGCTATTCTACAAATGTGTCTAAACAAACATAAAATTAACCTTTCAGGGCTAGGAGAGCACTTTTTTTTTCCCAGTCTTTAGCTTAATCATTTCTTTACGGGAGAAAGCAGCCTATATGCTATTAAATAGTTCCTAGAACCCTAGGTCAAACAAAGTGAGAAATTAATAGGTCCATTCAGAAGGGATAATTCTGGTAAAGATGGTGTTGACACTGTTCAAGAGCAGTGATGGAGGAATCTGGCCTTGTTGTCATTATAATTGTGACCATGAGTGACCAAAAATGCATTCCCTTTGCCAGCAGACCTATCTTCCAGAATTCTAAAATCTAAACGGTGCTCATGTCACCTGAAATTCAAGGGAGAGAAAATTCCTGCACTTAGGTGCCTGCTTCATTTGAACCTGCAGTGGCTTTGACATGGCAAAATATAGGGAAGGTACTTGTAATTTTAAGGTGCTAAAATGAGAAGGATGGTACCAGAGCATAAAACCAAACCATGGTCTTACCCACTCACCAGCTCTGCCACCAAACATCTGTGGGACCCTGGTATAATCACAGTTCCCTGATCTCTAAGTCCTGTGGGTCCTCACCTGTAGAAGGGGCCACAGTCTTCACCTAAGAAAGTGGGTTTGTTTTGGAAATGGTCATTTTGTGCAGGCCCAAAGCCTCATTTTTCTGCAAAGGGAACCTCTGGAGGCAGGGGAATTCTCCAGGTATTACTACAGAACAAATAACACAAAGCAAAAAGACTAAAACGGCTATAATAAAGAATCAGGAAAACCATCATAGACTAAACCCCGTTCTCCTTTACAGCAATCCCTCTCCATCATTCCTTGCTTCAAATCATGCTAAGTATCAAAGAAGCATTTTTCTTACCCAAACAGAATACCATTTTCCTTAGAAAGGAACTAAATCTAATGAATTAAACATTATCTTCCACAACAACAAAGGGAAATTAGTATCCCTTCTTCCTTCTTCAGCAGGGCAAGGTAGGGAACTCACCCCAGACAGAGAATTGAAATAGCTCCCATAGGTATTTCCTACACCACTCCTTCAGAGGGACCATATTAAAAATAAACTAATGCTGTAGGCAGCTTTGGAAAATTATTTCAATGGTATTTATTGCTTTGATAGGGTCAGTACACAGTATGTGCATGTTGCCTTTTAAACATATGTTTCAGGCAAAGAATCAAAGCTAATTCAGTGTGTGAAAAGCAAGCAGATTTCATTACTGTTTGTGGATTTAACTTCAAAATGATAAGGATGCTGGATGTAGGTTCTCAAAACTGAATGTCCAAATGGGAATTTATGATGTAGAACTTAGCTTTATCATCCATGGGCTTCAATACAGAAAGAAGAAAGAAATTCTCTTCTAGTAGGAATCTCACAGTTAACCCATAAGCCATCTGTCTATTTTTCCCCTCTCCTTTAATTCTCCCTGCAGCTATTTCCTCTCCATAACATGTTAGAGCAAGAATGGCCATTGGCGCTAACCATTTTTGACATTCAAGTAGTGGATATGAAAGAGATCTGAGGGGTTTTTTTCCCGCCACCACAATGCAGCCCTGCTTTGACTCTTTGCAGAAGTGTCAGCAGAATTCATAACAAACTCAATACAGTCTGAGCTACAACGTGTAATAAAATGCATGCTACTAAGTCCTTTTTGTTCTTGTTTTGTTTGGTTTTTAATGAGGATTCCTCTCATATTATTACATCAGATCTAGTTCCCATTTTCAGGCACCCACCTGAAATAAGCTCTCCTACACAGTATATGGAAGGAGATAGAACAATAAAATTATTAAAAGGCTGCAGTCATAAGCAGCAACAATTGCATGATGCAATACCAAATGTATTGCACAAAATCAAGTTCAGGATGGGTTGTCACTAGTAGTAAAAGCCAGAAGGTGCAAACCTAGTAGCCTTAAAAACAGGTATCTGTCTCAGGGTTAGATATCTAAAGTAACCACATACTCTACCAGATACTCTGAGTACATATTTAACTTTGAAAGCAAACACATCCCATTCACTACTGAAGAAAAAGCTCTTAGATATCTGTAAAAGTGCTTAAATGTATATATTAACATATACAAATATGCACACATTCGATTAGTTAGTATATATACATATGCATATGTGTATACGTGCCTATGTACACTGCTGAATCAAGACTCAAAACAGCTTAATTTGCACACTGGGTAAACAACCACATCTTCACTTAGAGTAAAAGTGTAATATTTTGTAAATAATCAAGCCATTTTATTAATGCTTCTGGTACAGATACAAATGTGCACTGACTACTTTGTGAGGCTTTGTCCAGGTCTGTCTAACAGCACCACACTCCCCTAGGTTCAAATGACACCTTTGAAACAACTGAAGCAGTAAATCACACCTCTTTATTATCATCTCAACAAGAATGATAACAACCTCCTCTGCTTGGTGAAACACCCATGGGAATTTCTCCCGATTACATGAGGATAACGTTTGTTTCACGACTTTAGCTGGCTGCCTACCATCTCCATTGTATACTTGGTCTCTCACAAAGGACACAATCCACTAAAGGAAAATGTATAGACAAGGAGTTAGCCGTTGCAAAAGTGGAGAAAGCGAGGTAGAAATTAAAGGAAAAAAGGGAAGGATGACACATGCGATTGCTCAGCTTAGCACAGCTGCTTAAACAACTGAATAGCAATCAATGGGTTAGTATTCAATCCAAGTTTAGATCACAGTGAAATCTATTAGAATACTGCATATAATGAATGAATCTTACTTGTTTGGTATTCTATCTTGGAATTAATCAGCTCAGTTGTTATGCAGAAAAAAATAATAAAAAAAATTTAAAAAATCAGTTGGGTATACAGGACCAAAACCAAGAAAAACAAACACCTTGATTTCCCTGGTGGTTAACAGCCTGACAGTACTCAACAACACATGCTGAAGTTGAACATCAGAAACAATGCAAGTTAGAGATTTCTTGACTGTTGGGGCAACAGCCTGGTTTGTGTGTATGTGCAGCTTGCCCCATCACCTCCCTTTCAGGCTCTCATGCAGTACTCAGGGTTGTACCATCTGCTGAAGCACAATTCAGAGGTAGCTTTAAAATGATGATAGCTCTGGGAAATGATAATCACTGGGTCATAGAAAGCTGTACTGCAGCATATAAATAAGGCAACTGAAAGTGCTGAGCAGGGCATGTTTGCATTATGAAATGTATTTTCCTTCTTCCTGAACAAAAACTGTCTTGAAAACGTGGGGAATGCAGTAGGATTGAAAACCAGAAGGAAAGCAGCACTGTCCCAGAAGCTGCACAAAGGAGGAGGGAGATGGAGGAATGGAAATCTGTAGTACTATTGACTGAGGGATGATAAAAGAAGACAGAATTCAACAGTTACATCTATTTCACTTGGTGCAATGGAATGAGATCAAAGGCTAAATTTCACATTAGCCCAGAATAATGCATACTCTATAAATGATGCAAAACTAGGCCACATTCCCAAGATGTGACAATGACTTAAGATGCCCCTCTGCTAAGTTCAGGTCAAGGCAACAGGCTCCTGCACATGAAATTCTTTTTCAAAACAGCGCACAAACATAGCTAAACCATTGGGCATGGAGACCAACAACATTGAGGACAGGCATGATGTCCTCCAATAGCTTCTACTTTTCCACAGATAGCACTATGGCATGAAAATTTAGGCAATTTTCATTCACTTTTTTTTTCCAGGTTTTTTTCCCAATGGCTGCTGATCTTTCAAAGGACTCAGACTGTCCACTCAAGCACAAAGAGTGCTTTCTCAGCCTGAGAAAATGGGGTTTATTTCATTTGTAACACAAGTAATCAGAGAGGAAATCATCAGAAGATAAGTCAACTAAAATCCCAGAGATGTGGCTCAGACCCATCTCTGCACTGGCAACCTCCGTGACCTTGTGATCAGTTCATCCAGAACAGTCCTTTTAATGACTGCTGAGCAAGAACAATGTCAAACAGTTCTTGAAACTCCAGGCTTATTTTTCTGTGAGATATATTTGTCAAAGCCACCTAAAGATTCAGATCAGTGCTGGTTGTACATTCATTCCTCAGGGATCTAGGTATTTTGGATACCCTAAACAAAACACTGTCAGGACACATCCATATATAAATTCCTTTAAGAAATCTTAACCTCTGGGACTCTCTTTTCCATTAGTTAAATGGAGATGAATAATTATTTTCCCTAACCTTTCACGGTTTGGTTAGTGCAGGGATGCGTTGCCATACCAACAGCAATACAGCCTGGTGGAAGGACAAGGTTGGATATGTAGAGGTACAGACATCCCAGGCCAAGCAAAAATAAATCCTCTTCTCTATCTCTCCCTCCCTTTTTCCTCCCTCCCTCCCTGGAAGAGAAGCAGTTTCTCTTTGTGAAAGAGCACAAAGGGGAAGAAAGAAAAGGAATTGTCCATCAAGCTCAGCAGAGCCTCAGGGGCTTTCAGCAGAGGTTGCCACAGCCTATGACGAGTGAGGCACACGGAAGGCTGGTATTAAAAGGACAGTTCAACCCCAGATATACTGAACTGCCTCCAGCTGTGCCCAGCCTGTGAGGAACATGAGGCACTAAAAGACTCACTGACATCTTCCCGTGTTTTGCTTTCCACAGGCAGGCTCAGCTAAGGAGAATAGCCAAGTCCTCCACTATGCATGGGGTGCCATTTGTTCAGTGCTGCTGCCCCAGCTGCGCTGCCAGCCCCCAAACCCTCACCAGGAGCATAAGGCAGGCACCGCTGACATGGTGGCTCTGCTGGGTCCTTCCCTACTTGCCAAAAATGTCACCTGATCTGTAAATGTTACTTCAGGGAAGGTGTAACAGATACCTTCACTCCCTGCCAGATAATGTAAATCCTGCAGATTCAAGGAGAGGCTTTAGTCACTGCTGGAGGGAAATAAAACTTACATTCAGTGCTGAACCTTGTGTCCCATCCCAGACACTCTTCTCAAGACACCCAAACCAAAAAGGGACTGGCAAGAAGCATAGTGAACAAGCTGAAAGGAGTTATGAGAGGAGACTAGAAAGAATATGAAAGAGCTGCAGAAATGATGCAACCAAGGGCAGATGCAGTAAAGCTGTATTCATATTTAGAATCATAGAATCATAGAATAGATTGGGTTGGAAAAGACCTCCAAGATCATCGAGTCCAACACAAATTTATATATTTGTGTGTGTATACAATAATTAATGGTGCAGAAGCAGTAAAACAGTAACCTCCAGTCACCTTTTCTCAT
>VWZY01003899.1:12183-51420 GCA_013399075.1 Chloroceryle aenea | reverse complement strand
TTATGAAATAAATCAGAGTGTATATATATATATATATAAAAGTATAACAAGCCTGTATCATCTTAGTGTAAGTAAACCACATGGACCAAAGGTGAATAAAAGATAACTCATTTGCAAAGACAGGGTTGAGAAGTGTAACAATAACCTTGAGCAATAATTCTCAAGACTGAGGAGGAAGTAACTCACTGTTAACATAGCGCCTGTCCTAGTAAAGAACTAGAGATGCTGATCAATTACCAAAAATCTATTTGATTAGGGTAGACAATACATGAGATAAGGGAATATAGGCTAGAAAATTAGTGTATAACAATTTTAATTCTATTATTAAGAGGAATAAGCAGTAATTAGGTGAATGGGACAATAAGTATTAAATTACCAGTGTAAACAGGACTTGAAAAATAACTCTCTGATTTGTTTAATCTGCTAGAACACTCACTACACTAATAGTAAATTTTCTTCCATCATTTGTTGCACATAATAAAACTGCAAGTAATAAGGCTTTGAAAATGTCCCATGGCCTGAGTGAGCAAGGATCTCAGTGTTGCATTCAGTAAGAAGACATAACAATATGAAACTACCTGTCTGACATGTGGATAGCTTCTAGCCTCTTCTCACATCATCCACTCCTTCAGTCCCACACTACCAAAACTTTCCATAAAAATCCAATAGACTGATAAAGCAAATTTATTAAATACCTGACAGGAGAAAGGATAGGCTTGAAAACAGAAATCAGACCTCATAGATATGTGAAAGCTGGACTTTAAGGTAGTAATTCACAAAAGCAGCTTTACCTAAATATAGTGAGAATGCAGAAGGTAATTATCACTTAATCCACAGATATCTGAATTATTGGGTTAAATTATTTTACCTTAACTTTTTCCAAAGAAACATCACAGTCAATTTGGTTTCAGATTCTATGGAATATGTTTTACCCATTAGCTGTTCCAGTACCTTTGTGCAAATGTTCTTCTTACTATTCTCCCTGAAATTCCATTAATTCCAAATGGAGTCCATTTGTCTTAAATGATTTTTATTGTTTTACTATGAGAAATATGTCATTTTAGATACCATTAAATTAGAGATAAATCATATTCATATCTCAGAAGTAGGATGAAATGAAAATATATGTTATGAAAAAAACTGCATGTAAAATGGAGAATTTTTCAATGAAACTTAGGAAAAAAAAAGGAAACTGGGAGAAAAACAATGCTGTGTTTTATTTTGCCTGGGGGAATAAAAAGCAACCATATAAATTATTTCAGCTAAGAATATCTCTAAGGAATTGGTCTAGATAGAATTTGATTTACAAATGAGTGGCATCTTAGATTTTCTATGCATGGCAGATCTTCTATATAAAACAGTGTAATGTCAAGATAATTAGAACTGATATCAAATAAGATTCTTATTTTGCATTGTCATCACTAGAATTATGATGACAGCCAACAGGAAAAGATGTAGAAATTAAGATTTGGCATAAACACAAATAGAAAAGTTCAAATGCCAAATCAAAAAGATAATGAAAAGATTACTTTTATAAAACTATGACATCCCTGATATAATTGTGGAGAAACAGAATTATCTGGTTTAGCTTTACATTAATTTTGGTTTTATGGAAGATTTAGGGTGCGAGTCAAATGAGCAGTAAAAATATTAAGATATGAAGAAGATATGAAGATATGAAGAACAATAGGCTAACCCAAGATGAAACAGAGGATTTAGGAAGTATGAAACTAATCAATAAACAAACAAAGAAACTAAAGAAGCAGAAGAATATATAATGAGAAATGTTATGTAAGATAAGAGGAACCAAATGTGGTGTTTGACTTGAAAGACAAATAACAACAAAAAAATGAGAATGATAGAGAATGACAGAGAAATATCTCAAAGTCACACAGCATTCAGAAAACAGTAATTAAATGGATCCTACAGGAGCTTTATGAAAGAAAGAAAATGTCACAGGGAATATTTTAAATGTTTTACTTTCTAAGAAAGAACCATAGCTTATGAATGGTCTTGTAGGTGAGAAATCCACAACAAAGGCAAGCTAAAACCTGTAAATACTAATCCAAGACAAGGAACAGGTATTCAATAAATGTGTGAGAGCAACAGTGATAGCAACCTAAAGAAAAACAAGAGTGAGTACCGGAGCTACAGAGGAATTTCTGTTTCATATTCCAAGACAATAATATAAATAAATACATAAACCAATAAATAATTAAGCTGACAGAAAAAGATTCATCTATTACTGTTGCATCTGCTAAGTATGTGGATATTTGATAACTATCAGTGTTAAAAATGATTTGCTAAAATTTAAAACCAATATGGAAAAAAACCCACTCATGATGAACATGACAAATGACATAGCAGGAGAATGTGAACTGAAATTCACTGAAGGGACAATGAACAAACAAAACTGAAATAAAATAAAGACAGGAGAGAAAATAATAATTTACCAGAAGATGTAGCTGTCATAGTTTGGATGTGTATCAAGTATAATGCTAGAAGAGATACCTAATGATAGGTATCCAAGTGCACAGAGGAGGATCCAAGTGCTACCTACTCATGATGAACAAAAAGATTTATATAAGGAAATAATGGAAATCAGATACAACTAAAAGCAGGGCAACTGAACCCTTTGGTACAATAAAATTACTTTTTCAAACTATTATGTTGACCTGATTTCTTTAACTGAAATACATATATGTAGTGACTGGTTTGGGGTTGGTTTTGTTGCTTGGTTTGGTTTTTTTTTATTACACAGGAAATCAGTGACTTTGTGCTACTGTCCAAATTTCCTCTGTTGAAAATTTTCCTTTTCTCTATATGTGCTTTATTTAGTATGTCTATCAAGACAAAAGCATAAATCATGGACCAAGGTCCCATTAATCTATGCCCTGTGAATAAACATAGTAAAAAGTCAAACCTAGCAAGGCCATAAAATCAATTTACTTGTTTCCCTCACTTTGGTCTAGTATTGCTTATCCTGTCATTTCTCTTATGTGACTTTGGAAACCTAGTAGTGTTTGTCTATTATTAGTTTAATACCTTGCATATATATGTGAATAAATGTATTAATGGTTCATAGTTTCCTGACAGAGACATTATGCCTTTCTGTAAGTTTTTTGTACTGTGAGATTAAAATGTCTTCTCTGTCTCAGGAACAGAGAAGATCCTGCTTAACTAGCCTGGCAGCATATACTTGAATGATCAAGTTAAATCAGTCCCAAACCACAATCTAATCCAGATTGACAGCCAGTTTGGCATTTATTTTAGTCAGGAAAGTTAGCAGCATACATCACTGAGTATGGTCTCAGGTAAATCAACAGAGAATTTATGCTAAAATAACACAGTTTTAAGGAGACTATGAATTAACTACATCAAATAACAGCCCTCAGACATTTAAATGCAATTTTTATCCTGAAGAATGTGTTCTCTCTTTCAAGGAAAAGACATTTCTGTCTCAACAGATTACTTTTCTTAGCCCAATGCTCCAGGATAAGATGTAAATCAGACTCATTTTGGAAACATAACCAGAAATTCTATGCTATTACTTGTTTTTCACACAAATTACAAGTCTTTGAGTTTACTTTGTTCTTGATTATATTTTCATCAAATTTATTTATGGTGTCTCTTCATTCCTTCACTATGAAAAAGCTGTGGTAAAGCTGGAATTAAGGTCAGGCATATGGGTGAAATATACTCTGAACAATTTCCATCTGCATGATTTCTTCAATTTGTGATTCAACTGCACTACCTATCTTTGCAAGTTCATCAATCTGCCCCTTTTGAAGTTAATATTCCCTTGGGAAAAGGAAAATATCATTATGGAAATTGTCTGAGTGAACTGTTCTGTCTTAGTGTTTTCACAGACAATCTGGAAGTAATAATGCTAGGAATCAGAACAGAATACTTCTGTAAGAGTTAAAAGAAAAAGGCTGAGAAAAAATTAGATGATTTGGTCAAGTAAGTAGAAATGTAGTGTGCATTTTAAAATCATGCATTGCATTTTCCTAGCACATCATCTTTACTTATTGTTGTATTTCTCACAGTTGCAAGTAATCACAATCATAAGAGATAATTTGGTGCAGCAGCTGCTCTAAGTGGTTCATATATTCCATGCAACTTTTTATAATGGTTATGGCTATGAAAAAACAACCAAACATTGTAAAAGTTGAAAAGTCAAGTACAGAAAAAATAATCTGAAAATTTGCAATTGTAATCTTATTTCAAAGCTCTTCTATGTATGTTTTCTGATGTTGCCCTATTTTTCTCTACTCTCTTGCTTCATTTGGTAGAAAAATAAACATTGTTTACTTCTACCAGATAGTTAATATTTTATATTTCATTTTTGTTTTAACCCTATTGTTCAAAGCATAGCCTTAGGGTCTATTTATTGTACATTATTTAAATACTGTTCTGATTCCAGATTATCAACTATTTCCCAGCCTGTTCTGCACTATTCTAAGTAGTACAAGATCTTATTTAAAATATATTTGGAAGGTGAGAGAGCAGGATAATTCCATTTCATAGCTGGAGAGTCAAAACAGAGGAAGATTAAGACTGAAAGACTCCTATGTTTTGGACAGGAGGCAGCTGGAACCTCTTATGCCTAAGTAATTTTCATTAAGTAGCACTTGGTATGTTGAAGGCACATGTCCCTTTGTTTTTAATGGCTATTGTGAATATACAGCATCTCTAGCAAAGCACTGTGAAAGATCTCACATTTGACAATTGTTAGGTTACCTGAGTGACCTTTTTGGAAGAGTTGTTAGGTTATGTGCTTCATATGTCATGAAGTCTCAAGTAAATCAAATAACAATTTGACCTAGTTTACTTTTAGAATACTAAATCAATGAAGTATCCTTCTATCTGATGAAGACTCTACTTTAACCATTACATACTTCCCAGATTCTGAAGTAAGTGATGTAGGAATGACAACTTCCATCTTCTTCTAGGACTCATTCCCTATCTTAATCCCTTGTCATGATCCATTATTTGAGNCACTAGACATCCTGAATGTCACATGCCTCTAGGAAATCCTAGAAAAAAAGTGTAGAGTTCTGTAATTTGTTAAAATAAACCCATCATGTGGAATAAGAGAGCTGTCATGAATTGGAGTCTGAATTTGATTTCTAAAGATAAAAGCTACGTGATTCCTTGTTTATTACCAAATGATGACAAACAAATTAAAAAGATATTACAGAGATATAAAAGTTATTCATTAACCCATGTTATATTCAGATAATGAAAAGTCATTGGATTTTTTGTTTTATAAATTTTGTTTAACTGTTTATTTCCAAAAAACTCTTTTTTAATTTATGTAAAAAGTCTTTTTTTTTTCCATCACAGCTTTTTTTAAAAAAAGCTATATGTAGGAAAAATGATAAAATGAGCAGTGAAAATAATAAATTATCATAATCCTTTGCATATACTTGTTTATCTAAAGAATGTTTTGCCATTGCCTGAAGGATATGAGTTTTTCAGTATTTCCTAACTGTTGATAACCTTTTTCCTGGGATATTTCAAAAAGGGCAATAGAAAAATATGTATGAATCCTCATGCACACAGAATATAATTTCTAGCTATCAGCATTCTTTAAGACAGATCTAACTGTACTTTCAGGAAAAAACAGAAATTAAGCCATTGAAAAGAAAGCAAGCCACAGTCACCATCCATGTTTTGCTTCATAGGGTCTCTCAGCAGTTGAATCTCCTTAGACCGAGGGATGATTTATTAATGTAGCATTTCAGATTGGGTCTAAATGGAAGAACATAAAGACACACTAATTAATTCATATATTATAAGCAGTAAAGCTATCCTAGCAGAGCACCTGTGTGATTTACTATGCACGAGGATGGGCATGGAATGGATGGTGCCCTACTTGTATATTTCTAATAATTCTAGTCTCAAAATTAATGCAAAAAATTAAAAATAAACAGGCAAAGGAAAAATATAAATAAAATACAAAACAAAAAGAAAAAGAAACTAAACAAAACAAATAAAAAAAAAAATCCCAGCCAACAAAAAAAAAAACATAAAAACCCAAAACCAACCAACCAAAAAAAACAAACAAAAAACTCCACCAACCAAAACCACCACCCTGAACATCTGCTGTTAAGTGTCTCCACAGCAGCTGTTTGGGAAAATAGTTGTAACAAAATACAGGTAATAACTTCTAACATTCATGGAAAGATTACATTAAATGGGTGAGTTATTAGATGAGTCAGAGCCAGACAAGAAGTAGCTACCAAAAACAAACAAAAAACTAGATAATCCAGCAGGAGAGGATTTTAAGAAAATAAGTTATTTTAAGCTTCTTTGAAATCATTTTATTTCCAGAGAAGAATGAAGACCCCCTTTAAAAAAAGGAAGAATGAAAACTTAGCTAAGAAGGCAGCATGGTTAGAATAACCATGACAAGTAATGGTAAAATAGTTGCGTATTTTCTATCTTCAGATAGGTTCAGGTTTTAAAAGATTTTTTGAACCGTCAATGAACTGATTCAAAACACAATATTTGCCTTTTTTTTTTTAATGAACTTAGTTTTTCCAGTCTCCTCCAGTAGACAGGTTTACTGTATTGCTTTTTATATCACATAAATGTTATTAGTTTAATCAATTTTATACCAAAACTAACTAAGGCTTCATGAATGCCTTCAGCTGGAGTACTGAAAGCTATTTGTTCTCTTGGAGCCTGGGTACAAAGGGTTAGAATGACACCATACAATTTCATAGTTTCAGCTCATTCTTTTAATCAGCTGTATTTCAGATCTGTACAAGTAAAATACAATTTTCTGCTGGTTTAAAACATCACAGATGCATATGAAGATAATTACTTGCACAGCTAATAGACTGGTTTAGTATCTTCTTTGTGGAGTGCTTTCTTGTTAACTTACCCAGCATAGTCCTGTCAAAGTTCAGTGCTTCAGATGCAGCATATAATTTAAATCTAATGCACAGCACTTCTAATATTTCAAACATTATGATATGTGCACTGAGACAGAAATGTGTAGATTGTTTAATAAGCCATCTAAAATTACATAGAACTATGAAATGATTTGGTGATTTAAGACAGAAGTGGATCTTTTCTGTGTGGGTTTGTGTTTGTTATATTGTTATTTTGTTCTGGTTTGTTTGGGTGGGGCTTTTTTCCCCCCTTCATTTTTCTAATTAAGCACCGGTGAGCCAATTCAGCAAAACCCATCTTGGCTAAGACAGGTGTATGGGTACCCAGCCAGTAATCATTGCTAAAATGGAAAGTTTTCATATACAGCTTTCTCTCCTCTATGCTTTTGTAAAACAGCCATTTTACTGGAGGTAAATGGCCTCTGATCATAATGTTGACTTGCCATAAAGACAAAGGGTCTGGTCATGAAAAGCAATCAGTTTTGTAATTCTGATTCTGTTTATCCAGCCCCAAATCTTACACTTACAGGAATTGTCTGCCTTTACAGACAAGTTTTGACCTGTCTTGTCTTTACCCCTAAAGGACTGTACCTACAGAAACAAAGCTGAGCTAACAGACATGCATCACAAAAGTATTTAACAATCTAAGTACTTATACCTCACTAGAGCATTAATTTGTTATCCCAAAATCATAGATGGATAGATGAACTCTATCCATCTATGGATACTTTTCACATACCGGGGACAAAATAAGAATTTGACTAGAACTAAAAATTTCCTCCCTGTTAGTTATTCTTTCCCCTTTTTACCTTGTAGCTGGTTATGCAGATATAAGGAAAAAATGCAGCATGACATCTACAGTGTCCTAGAGTAGCATTCCTGACAGCTGTTAGTTTTCTCTTCCTCTGAAGTACAGTCTCTTGTGTTGATTGATGTACAGACAAGCACATCAAAATCTAACACATAGAAGGGCTAGATTCATTATGTTTTCCACCTTTTGCTTCTTGTCAGTTTGATCTGTACTGGAGGGACCATGCAAACCACTTATCATTCTTGTTGCCAAAGGGCATCTGTACTACTCATTTCCTTAGCGTTGCAGAGATAAATGTAGATTGCTGCAATTAATAAAGTAGCTGTGGACATAATTTGTAGAAATAAATTTAAGTTACATCACTGTCTGCTCATGGATGTGTGCTGGTATAATGCAGATCTAATACACAAGACATTTTTTCTAAGACAACTGACATAATCAGTGTGGTAAAGATTATCTTTTTAAGGATTCCTCAGATTACATTTTGAAATAATGTACAGACTCAAGAGGAATACTGCATTTCACACATGTTTTCAACATTATTTTGTTCTCCAACTGAGAATTAGAGAAAGCATCTCAAAACTCACTGCCATGATGACCTATGTTTCATAGAAGCAGCATATGAACAAATTGCAATGTATTTATTCTTTCTAAAACATGTATTTTACCATATGTTCCCTGTCGTGTGAAAGGAAACAAGTGAAATAGAAAAGTTTAATAACAGCTTACTGCTGTGAACTAACAAAACTCAGACTTCTAAGAAAAGTGAAAATGAACACCACTGTGGCTATACTATGTAAAGTGGCATGAATCTAGTACTATATCTTGGTGAGTAGGGTTTTTTCCCAAAACATCTAGAACATTCTTGTGAATTTTGGTTTAAGAATTTCATGGACTTTAAAAAGACTAAGAAACACAACGTCAATACTCTAAGTATTTCCTGAAGTTAAATATTTCTTATTCAACTGTTTCATTTTTAATTTTATATTGTACAGCAGTAAGTTGTTTTGAATAGTGTCAGATCCCACCTGTGGGGAGGGGATAAATGACTCCAAATTGCAACCCTCTTTTGGTATGGACTAAGGTGAGAGAACGCTCAAGGTCCATACATAAACATCTGCTTTAATGGAAAATTCTACAGAGGCAAATATCCCTCAGATGCTGGAACTCACAATTGTATCTATCTAAGCTATGCAGCTTTCTGGGAAACCAAGGTCAGCCCTGTGTTACTTAAGAGTTTACACTGTTAATAGATTCAAGGTTTTTTTAGGGGAGAAGAGAAGGGGACACAGAGAGAAAAAGAAAATAATAGAGGGATAGAGAGATAAAGATATAATCAGTCCTAAATTCATTGTTGCACTGGTCAATGAGGGTATTCATTGTAGCAAGCCAGAGAAATTTGTATACGCCCCTATTTATAGCCCCAGTTTCTGGATGTCTGGAACCTTCTCCCCCAGTTTCAAGAGTAGCTGAGACGCCAGTCAGAAGGAGTGACACCAGGTCCCTCCTCACGACTTAAATTTCATGTCTCTGAAAGAATTTTGTGTCATGCAGGTGACACCAGAACTGGAATTTGCAAATGCATAGGAGAGTCTAGTGAAGAGGTGAATTCAGCTTTTTTCTTAAAGAAATTATGTATTTGCAAGTTCAAGTCTTTTACCTCATGAGGCATTTATATACACTTTTTAAAATGTAACTTACTTTTTTGACCAAGAAGGATTTTTTAAATTCTTTTAGTGTCTTTGACTCTGAAGTCATTAATGTTATTTAAATGCAAATTTTATATGTGCAGTATGATTATTAAAGCTTGGCTTTCTTCTAAATTATCCCACTGGGCCATAACATATGCTTTAAGACCAGTCTACGTTTAAAAGTTTTTGGGATATTTATAATGACACTGAATAATTCCAATTCTATTTGTTTCCTTAGAGGTTTCTCAAATACTTTGATGCATTCTACTTCTCTGTCATTCCCTTCCTCACCAAAGTCACAAAGAATCCCCGTTATAAGAATATATCCTTAGGGTTATGATTTATTCTTAGACAGGCTGACTAGAACTCAATTTTCTCTTTCTCCTATCTCACTACTATTCAGTGGGGATTTAGAAACACCAAGTCTCATTGCGTTAGATTCAAAGGGAATTTAGGACCTAAAGCATCCAAATAACTAATTTTTAAGCACTGGTCCCAAGGATGTAATCATAACATTAAGCTCCCTGTATGTTTCATTAGAGAAATTAGGCATTTAAAAGTAGGATCCATAAAAATGTGCATGCTAAAGAGGTATCTATGCACACTGAATTTAATTCCTTCTCCATTTTGAGAAGATACAATCTATGATTCTCATTTGTTATGTCCTGGATGCCAGGATGAACATATCACTTATGTATTGAAAATGTTTCCCTTTTACATAGAGCAACAAATATCATTCAACCAGAAGGAGTAGACTACTAGATTTTAATCTTGTGAGAAGAGCCTTCAAGAAAAGTGCCAAAAAGCCTGAAAGCTGTACTTTCCAAGATTTACCATAGCAATTCATTCGTCGACGTTCATTTGACACATAATATTTTGGTTATGTTTATTCTGGTCTAACAGAACGGACTAGGAGTAACGCTACTACAATGTTTTTCTTTGCTCTTCCCTCCCAGTGGATGAGGGAAAGGCTGTGGATGTTTTCTACATGGAATTTGGAAGTGGTAGAGCCATCATCCCTGAAGATATTTAAAAGATGCATAGATGCGATGCTGAGGGGCATGATTCAGTGGTGACCTGGCAGTGTTGGGTTAATGGTTGGACCTGATGATCCTAAAGGTCTCTTCCAACCAAAACAATTCTATTATTCTACAAACTACTTTGCACAGACTGGGAAGTTGTTAGTTTCATGAACCAAAACTTTCAAGATGTATGTTAAACAGTCATCAAGTACTCAACACCATGCATGCTCTGGCCACTTAGTTTACTAGTATAAGTATGACCCTTATGGGCTAAATGGAAATGCAAAACCTCCCAATTCTCAGTAGAAAGCATTCCTATTACGTACCTAGAGAAGAGTGGCATCTTATTTTCATCCTAGCCTGGAAAGCTGATTCCTCTAATGGGGGGAGGGAGGCACACCATGCACTGTTACCTAGGAAAGAGATGAGAGGTTTATTTCCTCTAAAGAAAAATAAAAATAACAAAACCACCAACCAACCAAAATCAAAACAGCAGTTTCCTCACATTTTTAGATGAACTAATACAAAATAATACAAATTACAAAATGGAATTTTCAATGCAGGTTTAAATAAAAGCATTGATGAAAAACAAACTGAAAAATACTGAGTTTACAAATCCTAATGGGTCATGGTCAAGAAAAGTGAATCAAGCTATCCTGTTAAAACTGATGGATTTTTGACCATATGCAAAGGAGAAAGTGCAGCATATGAGGTTTTCAGGATCTGATCATCATAATTTTATATTTGTCAATATATTTCATAACTTCAGATTAGTATAGTAAGGACCATCTTCCCTGTTTCAGTCTGATCTGCACTTTAATCAGATCTGATGATTCCTTTGATGTATGGACACACCCCAACAGAAGGAGAAATGTGCATACATCTTGTGCTCTGATGTTATGATGAATCTGGGGCATCCAGGAACCATCAGAGAGTCACACAAATAAATAATAGGAACTACAAACTGGACTGTCTCTGATTGTCAAATAACCTGAAATACTCTGGTTTGTAAGGCAGCTACACAGGCACAGACAGGGAAAATGAAGCTGTGGATACTATGGAAAAAAAAAGTTGTATTCTAAACAGCTGCACAATGCATGCTCCATTTAGGGAATATCCACACAGAACATGTATGAAAAAAGGAAATGTAACAGAAAGATTGATGAATATTACAGGTCAAAACCTGGAATATTATGTGCACTGTAAAAATCCTGACTTACCATTTACAAAAAAACACTGTGATTAGATTATAAAGCTGATGGAAAAATTCATGTAATTCATATTTATGACCTTAGTGAGATCTGACTCTATTAACTGGAGTGCAGATGGTCAGATATTTCCCAGGGAAATATTTTCATTAAAAAACATTTCACTGAGTTTGAATGCTTTGTTTGATTCATTTTAGGTTTGACTACATTTTGCCAAATCAAAGGCAAATCTTCCAGGCCTGCCAGGATGCTTCACAACAATGAATTTACTGCTGCCAGGTTTGTCAGGTCTGGGACAGATTGACTATACTACTTCCAGAAGAGGAAACCTGAAAGCTTCAATTGTCAAAAGCTGGGGCAGGTTCACATAACTGGTTAGTTCTGGGTCAGTTTACATGATGGATCTTCCCTGGGGCCACTGATCCTGGAAGCAGTTTGCTATGGTATTCCCAGTTGTGGAACAAATTGTCTGGTACTGACAAATAACCAAGCTCCTGTGTTTTGAGTGGAGCTCCTCTACACAGTGGAGCTTATGGTCTTACAAAAGCCTTCAGTCTGAGAGCCTGGACTAAAACTCTGAGGGGCTCAGGTGATCTCCCAGAGATTGCACAGTCTATGCAACAAAGCCAGGACCTAAAAGCCCTTATGGGCTGCTCCATTCTGCCTTTGAAGCTGATCTGCATTATGGGACATCCTGAAGACATGTAGCTCCAGAGATGTTTGACAATCCTTCTTGTCAATTCCTCCAGTCAATGCTATCTAGTGTCTTAGGTTCAGATGAAGCACTTCAAATTTCTTCTGTTATGAAAAGATATATGTATATAGGTGTGAGTATATATACACACATGCATGTACACAGGAAAAAATATGACTATGTATGTATATTTGAATTTAATTCCAGGAATCAAGTCACTTCCAGGGATCAAAAAAGACAAGAAACCATTATAAGGATAACGTCCACAAAATGTCACTTTCAGGGAAGCACCCAATGAATGTAATAAAAGCCACCAAGTAGTCTGTCCTGTATGGCAATAGACACACCACATATGGACTCCTTTATCTGTAAGAAAAGTAGTGATAAAAGTAAAAATAGCAATCTAGATTAATAAACATTTTCTTTCATTGTTCGCATCTACATGAGTTTGAGAACCCCGTTCTCTATTTTAAAAATAATTTTGGTAACTTTTTTTTTCCCCCTCACCCTATTTCATTCTTGCATTCAGATCTCAAATCAAATTTTAAAGGCTGAATTCTGTGGCTTTTTGGCCACCTATCTCTCTTTCTTGTCTTGCCAGGGTACTCCATTTTCTAATTTAGCTTAATCAGAATTAATCCAGCTATCAACAGTAAAAGAGTTAAGGAAAGCATTCCAGCATTTCACTTCCCTGTCTTAGAATGTTAAGACATAGTGTGATATTATCTTACTATGTTTTCAGCTTCAATGTTAACATGCAATGTCACTGAGTAACAAGAATACAAAAGTATTATAGCTTGACAAACTGATTTCTCAAGGTTTACTTCCACATTTGGCATGTGATTTTCATCTGACTTATTCAGTCAGCTCCAGCACAAGATAAAGAAATGAGTATTGTTAGGATTCTAAGTGTATCCAGTACACTTTCTGCCTCTTCTATTATTTTTTTATATTTTTTATTTTTTCCAATTTTTTTTTAATTTATTTAGATTTTTTAAAAAAAATTATTCCAAGAAGTATATTCTAAGTGGTTCTGTTTTGCATATCTAGCATGAAATATCTGAAAAAAAAAGATAAATTATAAATAAAATAAGATTTGGGAAAAAAAAAAAAAGCCCTAAAAACTCCTGCTGGCTGCTTGTATTCTGCTAATTGATGTCCTCTAAGGAGCCTTTAACTGGAAAATCTGAAATAATTTGCTTAAATCTGAATTTATATTTTCAAGATTTGGATAGCATTTGTGAAAAATGCACAACTCTTACTGATGGATAATATAAGACCACACATGATTAACTAAGTAATATCAGGCAAATCAATAAATTGGTGGAAGCCAAAGAATCTGAAACCCCTTTATTTAATCTAGGTATAAGATCAGTCTTTGAGAAATAGCAAAATACATCATCCTCAGTGATCTCTTTAGAAGGGTTTGTCTCAAGAAAATTTTAGGTAATGTTGATATAAAGGGAAAAGTGCTGCAAGGAAAACAATACTGAGAAATAAAGTAGAGAAGGTATCCTTCTGAGGCTAGGGAAGAAAGCCTGCCAAAGAAGTTTACTTATAGATGATAAAAATTCATTGCTCGAACTCATATGAGATAGTGGGATACTTTCATGAAAAAATAGCCAGGGATCAAAAAAAAAAAAAAACAAACAGCTTAATCAGTATAGAATTTCTTGAGGACATCATGAAAATTATTTATTTCCTAGCTAAGGGTGGGGGAAAGAGTGGGGAGAAAAGGAGAATCTTCTGAAAAAATTAGTAACAGTAGTTTAGCTCTGCTTTATAATCCCTTGCCTTCTCTTAGATGAATTTGTTAAATAACCTATTAAATTATGAAAGTTAGTGAATTAGTGACTGGTACTATCTGGGTAAAAAAAAAAATCCACACTACTGAAAGTGCTTTAGATATATCATGAACATTTATTACTACCCTATCTGTATGTCATAGAGCCATGTGCACCAAGATGGCATCATGAAAATACACAAATGACTTAGCTGACCTCATCTGGACTTGTGAAAACAAAGTTCAGATAGGCATGACCTATAGTAACATATTTCAAAATCTGAAAGAGATTGAGCCTACTTATCAACAGCTACATATAACTTTAGCTTCTGATACGAACATGAAGACAATAAATCTAAAATAAAAAAGTGTCAGAAAGTTAATACATACTGTACTTTGCTCACCAAACTTTTCTTCCATTAATTCTTGCCTCAGTGGTGAAAATAATAGTTGGTTTTGAACTCATGTCAGTTTAAGAGACAGGTGCCAGCCAAACAACACAGAGGATTTCACTGTTTTCATTTTAGGAAAACTGGAGAAAGATCACATGCTGGGCAGGAGAGCATGAAGATTGTTTGATAAGATTCCATTAAAGTGAACTGACAGCAAGGTTAGAATTGAACTGGGAAAAAAATCACCTGGGTAATATCTGGGAAAAAAACGAATCAGTTTGACATTTCCTAGGTTAAAGATTTCACATTATCAAAATGGAAGTCAAGTGCTCCATTTTTAAAGGCAGCACAGACAATACTGGGATCACTCTAACGCATTCTGGACTGAAGAAATCATTTTCTTCCTATGGTGAATATGACAGATGAAGAGCTCTAAAATTACACTAAATTTTATAAGAAGTGTTACTGTAACTGCACTGTATCTTTCCTTCCCATATAATGATATTGATAGACTGATTTAAATGGTAAGCTAACTCCATTTCTGATTTTTTTTAAGTATTCTGTTCTATCCTCATTAACATCTCATTAATAAGCAGTTAGCTAAGGAAAAGGACAAAGAAGGAAAAAGAAAATTAGATGCAACACTATAGGGCATGTTTTCACCTTGATGAGCAAGAGTAACTCATTAGGGGTTATTGAAAGTCATACACATGCTTCAGAGGAATAATGCCCTCAAGGTATTTTGAAATTATTAAAATGTTAAAGCAACAATATTGATATTTTATATATATAAAAGTGCAATTTATCTAATGTGAGAGTACAAGAGGTAATGCCTTTAAACTAAAAAAGGGTAGATTTATACTAGATACAAGGAAGAAATTTTTTACAGTGAGGGTGGCAAAACATTAGAACAGGTTACCCAGGGAGGTATTACTCATCTCATATTCAGCGAAGAGGCATTGAAGAAAGTGGAGCCCAGGAGAGTGAAACAGAGCCCAGCAGATCCCAGTGGAGTCCAGGAGAGCCGGGCAGCGTGGCAGCCAGGAGCAGGCAAACAGGGGCATGGCACAGCAGTTCACAGAGGGCAGTCTGCTCAGGCAGGGCAAGCAGCAGGGAGCTGGGGAGCTGTGAACTAGGGAGGGAGCTAAGAGCTGAGGTGTGCAGGTGAGAATCATTAGGGCAGTTATCAGTTAGAAACTAGAAGTTTGCTTAGCTGATTATCAGTCAATGAGCCAACAACAGCCACAACAACAATAGGAAGAAACTTAGAGATGTTATGCCACATCCAAAAGGATACAGCAACCCAGTTAATGATGCCACAAAGGCATGCAGCTGTCCAGGTCTCTGGCTCCAGGGAATACCACATCTTATTTACAGTACAGGATGACAGTTTAACAACAGATGTGCAAGGTGGGACCTTGTAGATTACATGCTCTGCATGGTGGCTAAGCTACCAGATGAAGTTGAGAGGTTAAGAAGTATCAGAGACTCTGAGGAGGAGATAGACTGGTTGAGTGGCACTCTATTATCCCTGAGGCAGATACACCAGGAGACACAAGAAAAAGAGTCCTCTGCCCTCCTGCCACCAGGCTAGCAAAAAACAAACAAGAAGATAGAGGAAGGTGGAAGCAGGATTTTACTCTGGGTTGGAGGCATCCCCCTTCCTTTCCTACATCCTCTCCTCAGATACATTTCCATAATAGGTATGAGGTTCTGGAGGTAGAGAGGTAAACTAATGGCAACACAGATGGTAGTCTGTCTGTGTCAGAAGAGAGGGCCAAGGCGAGTTGGCCTACTTGTATGACCAAGGCTGCTAGGAAAAATCCTTGGGGTATCTAAGTGACAACCTAGCAGCATTGAATGCCCTCTGTAATCAGAAAGGAGGAGAATCTCTAGCTGCATTTCAAGTAGTAACATTTTGATGCCCAGTCACGTATCTGGATACTACTTTTGCCAAAGCTGTGCAGTTAGAGCAGCTGCTCTTCCACGGAGAGATCTCTATAGAGACATTAAAGTATCAGTGTGCAAGAACATGATGATATAAGTAAGCCTACTTTTTTATTAATTATATATTTTTTAATTATCAAAAGGGCCTACTATAACTATGCCAATTACAGTGAGCTGAGTAAAATACAAAAGCAAAAATTAAATTATAATATTTTGTAACTTTTATATTCTGTGATTGCAGGCAATTGAAATAAAAACAATGCAAAGTGAGCAATGGGAATAGAAATAAGCCACTGGGAACACTGAGAAAATGTATAGGTCAGAGAAATACCACTCTGAGGCAGGAAGCCATCACTGTTGAAGATAGATGTCACTGTCTTGAGCACTGTCTCTATAGGGCAGAAAACAAAACTCCCCCCCCCAGATTGTAATTCCACATTGATGTCATTAGTCAGACAAATAAATACCATGTCATTTGATGGCAGAATGCTTCCAAACCTTCCAGGATGATCTTTTATGGACTGTCATTTTGTAAAATGTTATAAATGATTGCTTGGCACTGCTGGAATAGGTCCTGTTCCATCTCCCTGTTTAAAGAAAGAACCAATCATACTTAAGCTATATTTAGTCATACTGTAAATCAAGTTTCATGAATCAGAATTACATGTTTGATCAGTCATTTTTATTTAGTAATCATTTTGATATGAGCAAAACCCCAGCATTTTTGTGAATCAACAAAGAAACTATCGGGATAGGCAAATAATTTTCTTCACTGATGTGACTAAAGAAGCCACTAATGCTATCCACAGGGATAATGCAATTGACTGTAAGTAAAATCACAACAGAGTCAGTAATGAAGTCTAGAAATAACTGCCTTGAAATAAGCTAATTTGCATGCCAGTTGCAGTTAAACAGAGTTTAATTTGTCCTTTTTAATGTGATGAACTCTGTGTTGTCAAGTCTGTATGATTACAAATAAATTTCATCTCTGTAGTCTAGTTTTTTTGGATTCAGAAGAATCCAAATAAGCCACTTTACACTGCAATCAGATTGCACAGTCAGGCAGGCTGAGGGAAGTGAAAGAGCTTATGAGGAACCAGTACTTAAGTATTGTTTTCCTCACAGTTCTGTTATGTGTAGGAGTCTGAATCCAGACTGGGTAACATGTCATCAAATACTTTATTTGTATCCATCCGTAGCTAATTCAGTATGCAAATTCTTACCAAAAAATGTGAAAAAGAATTCTGCAAGTAGACTGTTCCAAAGAAAGCACATGGTCTTGCTTGTCCTCCTAATTCAATAAATTTGAAAACTACTCTTCTCATAAATATTGTTCACAGATCCTATCCTGATTTTTTCCCTGGGTGAGTGGACTGTAATCAAATGCAAAAATATATTATTCATTATTAATGGTGGCTTAGAGAATATTTGCACATTCTCTATTTTAGGACTATATTTAGTATCGACTATTTTTCTCATGCTGAATACAATGTTTAACAATGAAATCAAAAATCAAGAAGAGGGATAATTTTTTTTTATTTTATTAGGAAGTTGAAAGGAGAGGTCTATTATATATAGATAATATAGTTTCTACTTTTATGACAAGCATACAGTCATAAATATCAGGTCATTAGTTTGAAAAACTTAGCATCAGCTCAATGCTAGTTCTTGGCCTGAGTACCTTTTTTTTCATTTGTGTTCTAAGGCATATTGACAATTTGAGGCATGCACACAATAAGCAAAGGAAAACATAACAAAAATGCTATCATTTGAAAAGTATTGTGTTTTGAGAAGAAGCAATTCAATCATCTTTGGAAATGAAAAGGTGAACAGAATTTCAAGCCTTCAAAAAGGAACAGTCTGAAATTAAAATGCTTAGTGCTAGGGAGTATATTACAATATTACTCCTGCTATGCCAGTTGGCATACAAGACTTCCACTTAGCAGTAAAGAATGTTGCTAATGTGCCTCAAGTGCTTCTAAATTCAAATTAAATACTTCCTCATTCTGTGTGTATGCTGGGACCATTCTTTCATGGCTCAAATAGATCAAACTGTGTTACTCCGGCTGCTGTGCTCATCTTGATCCACAGATAAGAATAAGTAGGATAACTTTAGAGGGTTTTGGTTTTGGGGGGTTTTGTTTGTTTGCTTGTTTGTTTTTAACTTAGGGAACTTTGGCTTTATAGTTTTACTTTAAGAAAGAATTTTCCAGCTGAAAACATGTATGAATGATAACAAAAATTACGATGTCAGGACAGGTTAACAAATGTCTCTGTCTAGAAGGCTTCACACTAACCAGTGTGACATATATCAGAAATAGAATTAAAGACATCAAATGCATGCCACCTATGGCATTTAATTTTTTTTTTTCCTTTATCTGTTCAGTAATCATTTGAGATCCTTGTTTTACCTTTAAATTATTTTTTTTTTTCTGCATATTCTTATTTTGGCTTTATTAAAATGGAAAATATTTTATCTATTTTGAGCTGGTTTAAAAGCTGTGATTTTCAGAAGATATTGAGAACTTCCCTCTCAGTGGTACTCCACCGGAGTCCTGAAAGAGACATCTGTCAGGCCTGTCAGCCTGACCTCGGTGCCTGGCAGTGTTATGGAGCAGATCATCCTGTGTGCAATCACACAGCAGCTACAGGATGGACAAGGGATCCGACCCAGCCAGCACGGGTTTAGGAGAGGCAGATCCTGTTTGACCAACCTGATCTCCTTTTACGATCACGTGACCCACCTGATAGATGAGGGGAAGGCTGTGGATGTGGTCTATCTGGACTTCAGCAAGGCCTTTGATACTGTCTCCCATAATATACTCCTGGAAAAGCTGGCAGCCCATGGCTTGGACAGGGGCACTCTGTGCTGGGTGAGGAACTGGCTGGAGGGCCGGGCCCAGAGAGTGTTGGTGAACGGGGCTGCATCCAGCTGGCGGCCGGTCACTAGTGGTGTCCCCCAGGGATCAGTGCTGGGCCCAGTCCTGTTTAACATCTTTATCAATGATCTGGATGAGGGGATTGAGTCCACCATCAGCAAATTTGCTGATGACACCAAGCTGGGAGGGAGTGTCGACCTACCGGAAGGCAGGAGGGCTCTGCAGAGGGATCTGGATAGACTGGAGAGTTGGGCTGACTCCAATGGAATGAAGTTCAACAAGGCCAAGTGCCGGGTCCTGCACTTTGGCCACAACAACCCCATGCAGCGCTACAGGCTGGGCACGGAGTGGCTGGAGAGCAGCCAGGTGGAAAGAGACCTGGGGGTGCTGATCGACAGGAAGCTGAACATGAGCCAGCAGTGTGCCCAGGTGGCCAAGAAGGCCAATGGCATCCTGGCCTGCATCAAGAACAGTGTGGCCAGCAGGAGCAGGGAAGTGATCCTTCCCCTGTACTCTGCGTTGGTGAGGCCACACCTTGAGTATTGTGTTCAGCTCTGGGCCCCTCAGTTCAGGAAGGATATTGAGGTGCTGGAGCGGGTCCAGAGAAGAGCAACCAGGCTGGTGAAGGGACTTGAGCACAAGTCCTGTGAGGAGAGGCTGAGGGAGCTGGGCTTGTTTAGTCTGGAGAAGAGAAGGCTTAGAGGTGACCTCATCACTCTCTTCAACTACCTGAAGGGAAGTTATAGCCAGGTGGGGGTTGGCCTCTTCTCCCAGGCAACCAACAACAGGACAAGGGGACATGGGCTTAAGCTCTGCCAGGGGAAGTTTAGGTTAGATGTTAGGAAGAAATTCTTTACAGAGAGGGTAATCAGGCATTGGAACAGCCTGCCCAGAGAGGTGGTGGATTCACCATCCCTGGAGGTTTTTAAAAAGAGATTGGACATGGCCCTTAGTGCCATGATATAGTAATTGGAGTTGGATCAGGGGTTGGACTTGATGATCTTGGAGGTCTTTTCCAACCCAATCTATTCTATGATTCTATTATTCTAAAATGACTACTTATCTCTGGCAACATAGAAAATAAATCTCTAACATTTTCCTGAGTGTTCTTTAGCCACTTGCTTTTGCAGTAGTTCATACCTATTAAAATCAATTCAAATTGCATCACTTAATTCAATAGACATACATTGATCTTGCATTCAGTGCCTAAAACGGAAGGTGTCAGCTCAGAAAATGCTAGAAACCCTTATTATGCCACTTTTTGGTTGAGTCATGAGGAGAAGGAGCTTTCTTTAGTGCTGTTCTTCCTCCTCTCTGAGTACATATAAAATGGTATGGCAGACTCTGGCAGTAAGAAATTAATTTCCCTTTATGTTTATGAAGTATGTAACATTTTGTCTTAACAAAAATTAGCACAAAGCCTCATCCTGAAAAGCAGCATCTTCATTAACCTCTATCAGTGCTGTCTAGAACTTTTCAGCAGAGGGAGACACTGAAAAACTGATTTTGCTTTATTTCTTTCTAGTTCAGCTTGAAGGTCAGTGAAGATTTGTCTCATTTGACTAACTTGGAATTCCTCTGAACAGCCAAGTACAGAAGTTTAACACACCATCAAATGCTGAGATCACATTTTCTCTGCAAGAAACAGTGTGTGGGGAGAAATACGAACAAAACAAACCAAATCATCAGAAAAAGAACTGTACATAACTAAGGAAGATTATAGGCTTGTAAAACAAATATTACTGGAGTATTCAGAAAATACTTCTCAAGGAAATATAAATACTTTAGAAGAGAAAGAATTTATTTTAGGACCAACAATACTTAAGTTTAGACTATTTTCTTCTTTTTTTTTTTTCTTCCTCTGACTGATGTAATTGTGTATGACTGTAACAGGCCAACCTGAAATTCTGCAAGCTGATTGTTTGATAACAGAAAATTTTTGAGAGTTTCAGCAAAAGGGATCCAACAGAAGAGCATGAAAACCTGATAGCTGCATTCTAAAAAAGTTGTTTCATTTATTAGTTGTTTGTTTAAATTTTACTGTTCAGGCATTCATTCAGAGATGAAACAGTTCACAGGTAGTTGTGGTTCTAAACACTGAAAATAAGATCTGGTATCATCATTGCTCTGCATACCAGCTTCCAAAAGGCACAAACCCTTTGGAAACTGGTATGCAGTTAAACCAGTGAAGAAAGTGGCTTTTTGCAAACCTCTGCAAGGAAATCAACTTCCAGTGCCACTTTTGAAACACTTGATCGTGTTCCAGAGTTTGATAATCTATTAATATCATTATTTGCTCACTCAAACTCAAGGGACAAATGTCTCTAAATGTCAGCATCATGTATCTGCATTTTCTACTGACTTCTATGGAATTAACATTTTCTGTTTACTTTGTAAAAACCTTAGGAAATTACACTTTCAGCACATCATGATTATTAAAGTCAAGTTCTAAAGAGAAATTGCAAGATTATATTTGCATATGTAACCCTTATTTTCTACACTGTTATATGTGGAATTCTAATTTTGTTCTCAAATGTGTGATCACATGATTACATTTAATTACATGAATATAAGCTATTTTTTCTCAGTGATGTCTCTCATTCTGTTCACAAAGTTAATATAGCATAATCAATAAGCATTTGATCATGTTTTGCAACTTCTAATTTTTAGTGCTTTGTTTCTAATTTTGCAGAATATTGTGCATTCAATCATTTAATTTATTTGACTATTTTTTTTATTTTTCTCCTTGTCAACAGACCTTTTTAAAAGCCAATATTCCTCATTGCCACATAACCAGTTTTTCTAAAATTATCATTTCACTCCATTCTAGTTATTTTCTTTATAATAAGACAGTGACTTCTAAGTTGGTTAAGTACTATAAGAAGAAAAACACACTCCAAAACTTAGAAGACAGAACACAGTGTCATAGCTGGCCGAAAATATCCTGCATAAAAACAAAATATTTCCTCATATGTGCACCAGAAACCGCATTATATAGCATAAGATTTTACCCTAGGAACCATCAGTGATTTTTTTTTTGTAAATATGGAAGTCTAACTTTTTGTTATATATTATATATATTATACACATTTCTATTATATGTTGTACTAATCTTGATATTCCCTCGTGCCCAATTAGCAGAATCACTCTCCAAAACTATTAGAATTATCTTTCCAGTGCTGATTTTGTCTTTTCAAACTTTTTCTATATTCCCTGTCATTCTGTTCATAAGAATCATATTCAATGTAAAATTATTATTGTTAAAATATATAAACACAAGAATAAATCTCACACAGAAATAATATAGTAATATCATAACATAAACATAAGAATATGAAAATGAAGATATTCTCCTTACCCCGAGTAACATGCAATCTGCTAATGGACTGTTTTGATTCTGTCCTCCAGACCCACAATCAATTGGATTTTCATGTCTGCTGCTAGTACCAAAAAGATGTTCTAGAACTTTCTTATTCTGGATATAATCTTTCTGCTTTCCAGATTAAATTCACAATTCATGTCAACTTTACCATTCAAATTTAGTGGCACTTTTTTTCCCCATTTTTTCAATACTTAGATGAATTTATTAAAAACAACAAAAAAAATTTTTTTTTTGAAGGTGGTGTATAAAGCTTTTTTTATGGCACAAAGACAGAAGCTATCTTCTTAATAGCTCAGCCTAGCAATAGTTGCACTGAGATGACAGTTGCCTTATTTTCTGTGTTTCTTAACATTAAATGTGTATTTACACTGATTTTTCTCTACAGATGTCCGAAATGAGAAATCAATCTGTGAGGAATCTGAGAGAGATGTTTTGGTTCTCCCCAGGTAAAACTTTGTTGTTTGTATTAGGCTATTAAAGAAGAGCTACAAAGAAGCTCCATCTTTTCTCGTTCCCTGTGATCTCTTTTAAGCTTTAACTTAACATTTCATGATTAAAGGAATATGCACGAAGCTGACTGAGTACCTGTATATGTATCTATAAAACTGGGGAATTATTTCCCAAAGTGAAGGGAATGACCTTTTAAACAAGATTTTCTCTTTAGGAATCATAGAAACTTAATTTGAAGGAACTGACCTGGAATAGCCTTCTCTTCTCATTTAAAAAGATAAATTTTTTAGGAGATTAAAAAAATTAATCATTTTTCACCTAGGTTGACAAAATTATGTGTGCATTGCATGAGAATTTCCAGAAAGCACTGTACCCTGATAAGGACAGTTGCCTAGATTCCAGTATATTTCAGTGCCACAAACAAGTATGGAGATATATGTAACACTATCCAGAGTAAAATTTGCACTGAACTGAGGAAGTTAGGCTTTGTAAAATTTGTATGGATAAGTTGGGTTTTTTTTCCAATTTGCACAATTTTAGCCTGTTATTAATAAGATTAATTTCCTATCAAATTGTCAACTTCATTTTCTGTTGTTCACAGGGAACTGCAATTTACACCAAATTATGTTTTATATAATGCTATACTAGTCTTTGATTTCAACTTGAAGTGATTGACTTGAGAGGAGCTTTTAATTCTGCTAGAGCCATATGCTTGGAACAAGAGTAATGTGACAGATCTACTGAAACTTATGAATGAATTATTACTGGAGCATACAATACTTGATTTTTGCACTTTAATATCAATCTTTTGGCAGCATAGCTGCTGCAGATGAAAAAAAAAGTCTCTCAGCTTTTATTCTTATTCATATGTTGACCTTAAATTACCTCTTTTCCCAGATGGCCAGTCTTTTATCAGTCTGAAATGCTAACTGTCACCATTATGCTTGTCATACTACTACAAACATTTTCTCTTTAACTTCTGTAACATATGAAGTGTTTTGTGACTATGCGCAAAAAAAATAAAATACTGAACAGAGCTCTTCTTGACATGGAGAGGAGAAAGAAAATATTATTACTCTAGATCTTTTCAGATATTGTTCTCACGTTATTTGTTTTATTCAGTTTTACTCAAATGAAATCAACTCTACTGTCATAGTGAAACAAAGCTATTATTTACATTCTTCTCAGTACAATTCATCAATCATTCTATCAAAATCGAGGCTGTCAGAAAAGCTACTTTTGTCCCAAACATATGCTTGGGCAATCTTGGCCTCATGGTTGAATATTTATGATTTAGAGAGAAAAAGAGTCCTAAAAGAGTGCAGAAAATGGTATGGTGAACATATTATGACAAAGGACTTCATAACAGGAGAAAGTGTTTCCCTTCAGCAATATTACTGCATTCTTCTCTGAAAATCACCCCAGCCCACAGTTTAGTTAAGGAACCTTTTCCACTCACACAGAAGTAGCACAATATATTGAAATGGAAACAACTCCTTTTGCATTAAACAGTATATATATTACAACTTGGGGTATATCTCCTTTTCTGAAAAGCATATGCTCATTTGATTATGGTCTAAGTAATACATACAATGTCAGTGAGTGGTTTTTTGTTGTTGTTTGGGCTTTCTTTTTCATTTTATGCAGTTCTGAAAGTTCATGCACACACGTTTTTTTATTTCACCTCTCCACTTAATAAGACATTTAGACTTTTTAAGAGTGAAGGATAAAGCAATTAGAATCATAGAATCATTTAAGTTGGAAAAGACCTGTAAGATCATTGAGACCAACCATTAACCCTACTCTACCAAGTCCACCACTAAGCCACATCCCCAAGCACCACATCTATATGGCTTTTAAACACATCCTGGGATGGTGACTCAATCACCTCCCAGAGCAGCCTGTTCCAGTGCCTGACAACCCTTTCAGTGAAAAAAAAATCCTAATGTCAAGTTTAAAAGTCCCCTAGTGCAGCTTGAAGCCATTCCCTCTTGATCTGTCACTGGTTACTTGTGAGAAAACACAAAGTTACTTGTGAGAAAACACCTACCTCTCCACAATGTCCTTTCAGGTGGTTGTAGAGAGCAGTAAGGTCTCCCCTCAGCCTCCTTTCCTTCAGACTAAATAGCCCCAGTTTCCTTGGCTGCTGCTCATAAGAGTTGTTCTTCAGGCCTTTCACCAGCTTAGTTGTTCTCCTCTGGAGCCTCTCCAGCACCTTGATGTCTTTCTTGTATTGAGGCTGAACACAGTGGAATAATTTTCCCTTTAAACATACAAGTATTAATGCACATACACATACAGAGTTTTCTCTTTCTTCACATATTCTTATTTCTCTTTTCTTTAAATATTCCCTCACTTTGTTTTCTTCTTGGTTTCAGGACTCAGCTCCTCTTTTAACTTAAACTTGGAAAGACTATTCATCACCTTCTGGAATTCTACTATTCCTTCCCTCCATTCTTTTTTCAGCCTACATTTAAATCTGTTGTTTGCAGAGGACAACTTCTGAGTGATGTGATGGTTGGAGGCCAACTTGGGCATAGTGGTCATGAAATAATAGGGTTTCCTATTCTTGAAGTAAACAGGGAGGTCAGCAGAACTGCTACTTTGGAATTCTGGACTGCATACCTTGGTCTGTTTAGGAAAATGGTTGACAGAGTTCTTTTGGAGCCAGTCCTGAAGGGGGAAGGAGTCCAGGTGTGCTGGACACTCTTCAGGATAGAAATCCTAAATATATAGGAACGGGACATCCTGGTGTACCAAAAGATGAGCTGTCAGGGAATAAGACTGACATGGATTGTCTGAAACTCAGGAAAAAAACATGTCAATAAATTGCAAGAGAATGATCAAGACCATATAGAAATACTAAATATAGTTGTTTTCTAATAATTCCATAGTAAGGATAAAACATTTTGTTACTACCAAAGTAAGCTAAGAACCCATATGCAGCCTGTTGTTTTCAGGTTTTCTTCTAGCTTATTAAGCTCAGATTATATGGCTCTATAGTAACTGAAATAGTTACTGAAAAAGTAATTTCTTAACATTTTTCCCCAGAGTATAGTTTCAGTAAAAAATTAGCACAATTCATTTTTTTCCCAATTCAAAACCTAGCAAGTAGAGAGAAGTTCAAATGCTAGAGCATTCTGGAACTCTTTTTAATTCACAGAAAGTCACATGGCTGCTCTCATATTTTTTCTTCTCTTTCTTTCCATCCTGTAGAAGTGGGAAATGTGTCACAAAATAACCAAAATGTGATAAAAAAGAAGCAAAGCAGTATCTTTGTTTAAATTGTTGCCCTCATTGCTAAAATTCTCAGGGGAATTGTCTTCATTTTCCTATGATCTCTGTTATTAATATACAGCACTTTAACACTGCATATGCAATCAGATACTGCACAGGTAACCTGATATATTAATGCTCACAGTGAGAATGAACTGAACTTGGCTGAATACTTGGTTTTTCCTACCAATTTCATTCACCACTTCTTAAAAGAGTGATGGTGAAGCAATATATATAAAAGAAAATCTAAATATAGTTTTCCTGGTATTTGTAACTATTAAACATGCAGAATGTGATTTTACTACCAGAGACAAAAGTACTTACCTGCATAATTTGGTCTCACTTTAAGTTTTACTGCAAATCATTAATTAAGGCAAACATTAAAATCAGCACAGTGGTAGCAATGTTTTAAGCTACATCAGTCTGTGAAAGATTCTTCACTGTCAGAAAGGTCTTACAAGAATTTCACATAATTATATGTCTAACCATTAAAACAAGGTCATTTAATTCCTGATGGAGACTTCAGGGTTACATGTTGCTAACCATCCTCGGAAGTTTGCCTGAAACACACCCTCAAACAAGAGTAAAGTAAGCAGAGCTGTCTAAACAAATTCATGCAGATACATTTTACCAACTTTTTGAGTAAAGATAGGTATCTCACGAATTAAAATTGCATTTGTACACAAAACGAAAATAAATTTAAACATTACTTAGGTGGTATTTAATCTAAGGATGACCCTGTTGTATTAACATGTTCTAGTGATATATCTGGAGAATGCTTGCTTTCTATCCTAGTATGTCTAATTTGCAAGAAAAACATCACTAATAACAATGGAGGATGTGGAAATACATTAAATATTAATTATCAATTATCAATTATTAACAACAGCCTTGTAGTGTCTCAGGCTGTTTTATCTGAAGTGATAACTACCTCAAAATGTGAATACTACAAACTGCAGGAAAGAATAACCACTCTACCCTTACACTGTGTACACAGCTGTGTGTACTACATAAAACCAAGCACAACCACCAAAGATGAGTCACCAGCTTGAAACATTATTAGCCTAGCTAATAATCAACCTGATATATATTAATATGATTCATTTCACCTAATATGCAAAAAGAAATCCAATTTCGATCCCTTAGGATAGTCACTTTAACACAAGAGATCCCAAATGTGGATGCATTTAAAAAAACTCCAGATTCAAGTGTGTAGATCACTCAGGCTGGGACTCACAATGTCTATCTTGTAGGCATTTGCATTATCATTTATACAGGTGTGAGAAGGAACAAGGAAACCCTAGGAAAAGTTTTATATATCTGGTACAGGAAGAGATACATTGCTTCATTGTTTTTATTACTGGCACCATAATTAAGAGAAATATTAAAAAAACCTGATTGATACCATTTCTGGTTAATTTTGAAATAATTTGAAATACTCTAAAACTATTAAATTATATTTCTATTTGAAAACTTACCTGCAAAAACATCCATAGCAATACATGTTGACAAAGTTTAACAAAAACAAACAAATCAAAAAACACCAAACTATTTTTAAACCCACAAAAATAAGCTCTGTGACTAATAAAAGGTAAAACGCTGATAAAACCAACCAAACAAAACTCAAAACAAAAAAAGAAGCCCAAACAGACTGTTTATAAAGCTTGAAGTTAAGCTCTGGTGCACTCTTTACAACATCAAGGCCAACCTTAGAAACCCTGGACATTCACACTGTTTTAAGGTGATCTTCTTTCCTCTGCTTTTCCACCATCCTGCCACTGGATGTTTAGAGTAACAATCACGTTGTTTTTTCCTCTAAACTGGAAAAGACACTTGAGAACAAAATGTTCTTTCCTGGGATTTCCCACGTGGCAAAGACACTAAATTACACATACATTCAGTTTCTGTTTACACAATCAATGAAAATACCCACCACAAATCATTTGACTAATATTGGATGCAATTGAATTTAAAATTAATTCCTTTTCACAGTTTCACTGGAGTCAGAAGGGAAATAACAACATTCAAAACATATTAAGTGTATTCTTCCATCTAATGTAGTCCTGATCCCTAAGATGTATATTTTATCAGACACAGTCTGGTTCCTCTCTTTTTTCTCCTTAAAGAGGCTGTCATCAATTTAAACCTCAGCAGCTTTTGTGAACAAGAAATCAGATTTCCCTTTTTTGTTATATCCAGTCCCTCTAAAAAAATATTTTAAAAAAATCTCAGTATGTTATATATAATGCTTTTGTTTCAGTATAATTACCAAACATATTGACATAGAAAGAGGTAATACTAACAAGGGTCTAATTATGATTAAAAGCAATTTTCAAATTTCAAGCATGCTTAGTATAAATTACATATATACAAAACCTTTTGAATAATCAAAATTCCTTGAGTATTTACAAAGTTGATCACACTAACCTTATGCATAAGCTTTTACTAAATGGCTTACAAATCACCCTAGTGATGCTAACAGGTATCCCCTGTGTTTCTGCTGTTGTAAACCTAGACATTTAAGCATTGTTTTGTTTCTTTTCAATCTACATTTCTACACTTTCACTTTTTAAATGCTCTTATTTTGTCTTTGCATTGTCTAGTCCATATTTTTTCTACAGATAAGAGAACAGGGCAAAGGTTAACTTGGTAAGTTACAGTATTCCTTTATCTTCACATATAATGATTGCTATGCTCTCTTTGAAAATGGTTTAAGTGCTTCTATAGAAAAGTAGACTCCTGGAATGGTTTGGATTGAAAAACAACTTTAAAGGTCTTTTTGTCCAACCCTCCCTACAATGAGCAGGGACATCTTCAGCTAAGTTGCTCAGAGATTCATCCATCCCAACACTGAATGATTCCAGGGATGTAACATCTGCCACCTCTCTGGGCAACCTGTTCCAGTGCCTCACCACCCTTATTGTAAAAAATGTCTTCCTTATATATCTAGTCTGAATGTATTTTGTTTTTTAATTTAAAAACATTACTTCTCCTATCACTAGAAATGAAGTCTATAAAATGGTCTGTCTCCAACATTATAGTGAAAATTTGGAGTTTTGTTCTGCAATCCACCCAGAATCACAGCAAAACTGTTCTTTCTGAAACAGAGCTCTCTCTCTCCAAACTCTTGTCACTGATACATCCCAGGAGAACAGTCTCTCTTCAGGAGCAGAGAATTTAGCAATCCTCCCTGATTCCAGTTCTGAGCAAACTCTTTTTATTTTTGTTTCCCCTGAATGAAACTGATCCTTGCTCTGAACTTCCAAAGTTCTGTGCACATCTATTTTTATTCATGCAGATCAGGACACACAATACATGTAATTGGCCAGTCATCCTCTCCACTTTCCCCTGTCGTCCTGTCTACATTCAAAAATATTGGGAATGACAACCATCCTAATTTTTGCTCCTTTCAATCAGCCATCTTAACTGTTGCCTCCCTTTAAAAGGCAGGTAAAAGCTTGAGGAAATGGAAGCCAAAGAGTGTGCTCATGTGATATGAAGAGGGTTTTTTTAAAGTTAGTTTTCTCTAGAAATTAATGTTCAAAGTCACAATATATCAAAGCCTGTTTAGCCAGTCATGTTGATCATCTTCAGTCAAATTACTTCTTCTCTAAATGTATGAACCACCACCACTGAATAGATGACTTTATTATAATGTCATTATTGTGAAAAATTTTCTACAAAAGCCAGTGCAGAATAGTTTCACAGTAGTTCTTTTGAGAACACTTACTAACAGGCTGAAAGGAAAGATCTATTTATTCTAGTACAGCTTTTTTCTTCCTATGATTTTAATAGTCTGTGGACTAAGATAATGATTCAATCTCAAAAACGTAATTAGTTAATTTAAAGTCAACCTATTATAGCCTTCTACAGTGCTAAGGAACAGTACAGTGACTTATTTTTTAGAATGTTTTTACAGTTGTATTTAATGAATTGCAGATCTGAGCTCAGGAAAAAGACTTTATTTAATTTGTAGAGTGGATGTGCATTAATAAATTCTCTGTAAATGTATTGGGATCAAATATTTTCACTGAAACCTTACCTTGAAAAACAAACCTTTGAAGTGGATCTGCCAGCACCTTTTCATCAATTAAGTACCCTGAAATTTCAAAAATTTTTGAAACTCAACAATCACGTATTTTTAAAACACAACCCAAAATGAGTATTTTAGATAGGAAAAAAACCCACCCCAAAGTTAAACAAGCAAGCAAACAAAAAGAACCCTCAGCCTCTACGAGAGATACAGTAGGATTAGAAATTAATGGCTAGGATTAGAGTACAAGAGTAACACCTCCCTGCTTCTTGTGTCCTTACTGGGTAGATCTTTTTTTTCCCAAGCCTCAGTCAGCTTGAAACAGATATAATGTATTTTTTTGAGCCTTAGGAAGAGATTCTTTCTATAATTTCCAAGGTCTGCTCTGTCTGCTAGGCACTCATCTCAGTAAAGTCCTCCCCCCTCCATCCCAAGTCTTCACTATCCTGACAACATATTTTCCTAGACAAAAGAAGTACCTGTCCCACTGCATTTTGCAAAAATCCCCCTGTCGTGGGTGTTCATTCCTCAGATGCAGTCTCTTGTCTCCTAAATGTCTCTGCCTGACCTAGTATGCAACAACAGCAAAGCAAACTCATATTCTTCATAGCTGCTATTTATCCTCACGCTAAGAGGAACATAACAGAATAACACACAAAAACATATATCACTCTCACCAAAACCAAACATCTTTTATCTGCACAGAACTGAATGAAAGAAGTTTAGAATTAATGCTTTAAAACTGCAAAACTTTCCGACTATACTGTGATGCTGTGTATCAATAAATAAGGTAGGTATGAGGACCAGGCTAGGTAAACTAACACCCAAATTTATTAGGGATTCATTAGTATTGTCTGTACAGCACATTAATGTAAGGAACATTAATATATTCCAAATCATATTCAGTATTACTCACTGCTCCCTCATGCTTGCTTGTACAGCTGGAACAGAAAGAAGTGTTTTAAATGAAATTAAAAGGAAAAAAAAAAGTACACATAAAGCTTGCATGAAAATTAGACAAATTTGCTTCTCTTGCTCTACTTACTAGTTGTAATTATAATTTCACACTGTTTGTTTATGTGCAGAAGCAATGCCTGTTGGATCATATTAACTTGCATGTAGAAGTGTGAGCAATCAAGTCCTATTAATTTCAAAGAGGATTCTCAAAGGGGGATCTTTAGTTGATGCAAATTAATGAAACTTTTTTTGACAACACTAGCAAAAATAAATTATATTACGACTAAAATTTGTAAGCACAAGGAAACAGAAGGGAAAAGCTCACAGCCTAGCTCTGCTACAGTTTAAAGTTCTTTGCCTTCATCAACTGTTCTCAACTGCAAATTCAATTAAAATAGTATTACTCCTGTACTCCAAATGACAGGAGAAACACAATTTTGTTCCACTGCATAGCAGAAGGAAACAATCTGGTAACCAGAACAACACACAGCCAGTTCATCAGAGGTTCCTAAAAATTCTTGATCCAAGCCTTCCTTCAGTGTTTTGTCATGCATTTAATTTATTCTAGAGATTTATTTCTGTAAACATAAGCATAAGGAAGTAACAACCTAGCACTATACTGACAGATCTGAGGTACAGCATGTTCTGATGATTCTGAGTTGCTAAATTAACTCATTTTGGCCAGGATAGAGTTAATTTTCTTTATAGTAGTTTGTATGGTGCTATGCTATGACTTTGTGACCAAGACAACATTGTTAATGCTTTAATGGTTTAGTAATTGCTGAATGGTGCTGGCAAAGGATCAAGTCCTTTTCTGTTTTTTATACTGCCCTGCCAGCAAGTCATCTGGGGCATGACTTGAACAAGAAACTGGGAGGATACATAAACTGACCAACATAACATATGTCATCATTCACAGCAATAAAGGCTGGAAAGAAGAAGAAATGGGGACATTCAGAGTTATGGCATTCATCTTTCCAAGTAGCCATTACACATGATGGAGCCCAGCTTTACTGGAGGTGGTTGAACACCTTCCTGGCAATAGGAAGTAGTGAATTAATTCCTTGGTGCTTTGCTTGTGCATGCAGCTTTTACTTTCCTTACTAAACAGACTTTTTCTCAACTCTTGAGTTTTCTCTTTTACCCTTCTGATTCTCTACCTCATCCCACTGTGGGGGGAGTAAGCACATGTCTGTGTGGGGCTGAGATGTCCACTAAGTAATGCAATTCATAAGGCATACTGGAAGCAATTTCTACTGCATATATAATTAAAATACAAAGGAAGTTATTGTTGTACTCTTAAGAGCAATTTCATATTATAAAAAGAACTTAGTTGTATTTGTTGAGTATGAGTATTAAGAACATACTTCAAAGTGTATTGCTAAATAAATTGGAATGGCAACAATTTCATCTTTTTAAACTTTGTAGGTAATAATAATAATGATAACAAAAAAGACAATAGTAATACCCAGAAATCCTTCCACCAGTGCTAGAGTTCACTATCAAATCATCTTATAACATACTTCAAACGCAAAAGAATTTTATTCTTTATCCTAGCATCTACAGCACATCTAAGCCTTCTTGGCACAAGGAGAATAAAAGTACATGCCACGCTCCAGTTGCAGTGATAAACTGGTTATTTATGAAATTAAAGAGAAATAATAATGAGCAACACAGAACAGTACTCATCAATAACTAGTAGCTCAAATGTTTAAAACTGCTGTTCAAATATTATTCTGAGAATATTCTTTCCTGACAAAATCGATGATCCATGTTTTCACATAAAAGTTCAGATGTCAATTGCCTAGGCTTTCTGTCAGTATTTTCACAAATTAGACTGGACAGCTTGAGTGATTTAGCTCATAGTGGATGGAGTGTAAAACCACTTAATTTTTAGAGAAACACAATCCCTCAGTGAAAAAAAACAGGACCAGAGGAGTAATTATCCCTCTGTACTTGGCATTGGTGAGGCTGCACCTTAAGTACTGTATTCAGTTTTAGTCACCTCAATACAAGAAGGACATCGAAGTGCTGGAGAGGGTCCAGAAAAGAACAGCTAAGCTTGTGAATGACCTGGAGAACAAGCCTTCTGAAGAGCAGCTGAGGGAACTGGAACTATTTAGTCTGAAGAAAAGGAGGCTGAGGGGAGACCCTATCTCTCCCTACAGCTGCCTGAAAGGATGCTGTAGAGATGTAGTTGATGGTCTTTTCTCACAAGTAAAAAAAGGGAATGGCCTCAGGCTGCACCAGGGGAGGTTTAGACTGAGCATTAGGAAAAATTTTTTCACTGAAAGGGTTGTCAGGCATTGAAACAGGCTGCTCTGGGAGGTGGTTGAGTCACCATCCCAGGATGTGTTTAAAAGCCATATAGATGTGGTGCTTGGGGATATGGCTTAGTGGTGGACTTGGTAGAGTAGGGTTAATGGTTGGTCTCAATGATCTTAGAGGTCTTTTCCAACTTAAAAGACTCTATGATTTTATTAATTAAGTCAACAAAAAATATCCTGTAACTATGGGGAACTGTTTCAATGATTACTTACCAACCTTACTAGCATATATTATCAGTAGCCCTATATGGTTAGATTTAATTTCCATTATTTGAAAACAGTTAGATTATTTTATTGACAAAGCAGACTTCTATTTTCTTTATAAAGTGGGATAAAATAATTTCTTAATCCTTGTACTACCTGCCTGGTTGAGCATTAGTTTTCACACACAAGATGCTGTGATGGAAATTTCACACTTCCTTCCTAAGCTGTTGTGGTGACAGATTTGTGTCCAACAGCCATTTCTAGCTCTACTGGCACAGCTTCTTGCCTGGAGCACTCCCTGGAAACAATCTCTCCAACCAGAGAATCATTATTGATCTCTCTAATTGCATGGGCAACCATGGCCACTTATTTGGGACCTTCTGTTCAAAATTTGAAGGGTAGAAAAGTCATGCTGCAAAAAGAAAAGCTATATCTCCCACTTGAATGAATTTCTAGAAATTAAAGTGTATGTCTACACCTTAGCAACATGAATAGCAGATAAATCTTTTCCTTACTTGCCTTATTACTCAATTTTTAAGAGGTATCTCAAAATCTTTTCAGAACTTCAGGTTTTCTTTCCTGTGTTCTGGGTTTTCTTGTGGTGTTTTTTGGTGTTTTTNCCCCCCCCCCCCCCCGATAAATAAAAGCTGATCTGTCTTTTGAAATTCAACTTGTCAAGTGATAAATACTTTCTATTCCATTCAGTTTTTAAATAACTGAATACATATCTGATCTGCAAATCAAGCTCTTGGAAAACGTTCTGGGAAAAATTCTTCACCACTCTCAAACTCTTTCTCTTGTTGTCTTTAAAAATATCTACTCAGTAATATGCAATTTTTTTTAAATGGATACCTCATCCAGAGCAATGCAGTTTAGTGTTCTGTTGTTTAGTACAAGCTGAGATAAAGATACAGTAGAAACAATACAAGTGCTAAATTTCTGTTGTGCTCAGGTTTACTCAGATTTCCACATATATACTGATGCTTATGTAATGTGATCAAATTCTTCTGGTGATAACTTATTCATCAATTGGAATGATTATTGACATAGTTGCTCTTAAGGCACAGTTCATGACACTTTAACCACTTTCACTGTTCTTTCATGAAATCTCTTTAACTGTTTCAGTATAAGATTCCAGTAAATCAAACAGTGTCACTAGTATTACAACCTTTTTTTCTCCTATTGAATATTCCCCATTTATATGTAAAAATAATAAATAGGTAGAAGGAATAAATTTTCTTTGCCTGATAAAGCATCACTCTGAACATTCATGTTACCCAGATTATCTGGTACAACTTTTTCAAAATGTGCTTCTGAAGATACAATGCCCTGTTGTATATACATGACCTATGTCTTCTGTTAATAGTTTCCTATTTTACAATGAAATGGCTAGTGTTTGCTCACACGTTATCAGATCATGGATGATTCAGTTTCTTTTAAGCTGAGATAATCAATAAAAATATGATTTGGGAGTAAGGCTCAATGGCATATATACGGTGATTGCAATTTGAGATCTCATTTCTTAGCAAGACATCTAGCACTTTTTTAGAAAAGGAAACCCAAGCAATGCCAAACAGCCTTTGGTTTGCACATCTTATGGTTCTTTGACTAAATCTGTTCTTGGAAATTCTGTGTGAAACTATTTTTTTTCTGCCCCTTTTCTCACTCTTTATTAGTTTACTAGTCCAAGAGCTAGAATGTGGGTTCTTGTTTATATAGAAATTGAAGATATCTAAAAAGGGTTTGTTTGTTTGTTTTTGTCTAGAAAAAAGTCTAATGGCTTAATGTTCCATAAACCAAACATTTTAAAAATCCAAGTTCCTCCTCCTTAATCTATAACTTTTCTATAGCTTCCTAGAATGCTTCCTGAACCTACTTAATGGTTCCTCACTAGAGCTAGCTCCATTTTCAATATTTTATTTAAAACTGTCAAAATTCTCTGTCCTTATCAGGGCAGATGATGTCAAATACTTGCTGGTTCACCAAGGATTTTCAGTGTACCAAATAGATATCAATTCCTGTCAAAAGAACATCAGTCTTAATTAATTTCACACTGAAATAAAATACAGATTGTACTACATGATTGGAACATTAGTGCAGTGATTTATTTTAGGATGATCTCACAGACATATATTTTTAAATTATTTTTAATATTTATTTAATATTAGGATGTGTATGTCTATCATATTCTTAAAATGTAGCTCCCTTGTCCATAAGCATCAGTACTGAAGCTCAGGTTCCAAAGAACAGTGCACTAGGGTTTTCTCTAGAGTTTCGTAAGACAGAAAATAATGATACTATGAATTATAGACTCTTCCTGTCCATATACACATTCAAATATTACATACTAGATTAGACAAATAAATTGAAAAGAAAATAATATTCAAAGGCTTTATGTCAGTTCATCTGACCAAATATGAATTTCTACATGACTGATACTAAGCAAGAAAACCTAGGATGCTTTTCATGGTCACAGCAAATAAACTGCCAGTTTCAAGATGTGGTTAATGCTACCCTAGAGTAAATGTTTAAGGCTTTACACATTAATACCTTATTTTCCTCCACTGTACTACTGTAAACATTAAAAGTGATATGAAGTGAAAACCCCTACATATGCCTGGAAATTTATTTTATTTTATTTTTTATTGTGATTTTCTATTGTTTTGAACTATGCAATTTTCTGCATTTCCAATTTAACATACCAGTATTCATTTATTACTGCAGGGCATCACAGACAGCTGCAAAGTGAAGATTCAACTGAATGATGGCAGACCTGCACAGAAATGTCATATTGCCCCGGGTTACAGCTACAGTCTAATTTTGGCTGGTGAGTAAACACAGTTGGGTTTGGTTGTTTGTTCTTTGATCATTATTGGTTGATCTTTTAAATAATACTGATATGAATCCTTTCTTTGTCATATGCCTTCTACATTTGCATTTTACCTTTCATCCTACATCAGTTACTTTTGTGTAGCTGTGAAATTATCATGTACAGTTTGCTTCTTGTATTTATTAAGGTCCATTTTCCATTTTTTTTTCCAAAAGACAGTTGCCAGATTTCAGTATCTTCCATGTGTCCCTGATCTTTGTCCAAGGCACAAGCCAGAGAATTTTAAGTCTTTCTGCTTTGCTACACTAGTAGTTTATCAACTGTGCCTCTAGTTACATACTTTTGTATAGCTAGGGATTTTGAGCAGCAGCAAAACTTGAAAAGAGATCCAGTGCAGAACAGGCAGAGTAGCAAAAACCCTGAAAAGATTAATGATTTTGCAAATTCAAGTTTCATGCATTATTGACTCAAGACAAAAATTATTTTTATATCATAAATGATACAGGGACAATGACTGTATGGGTCTCCAGAAAACAGTAAATATAGTGATTCTGTTGTATTCATATTCTGAATATGGGCATCTTGCTCATGATAAGAACTTTGTTATATTAACAGACATTATGATACACATCATGTACCACACAATTTATTAAAAAATTGACTAAAGCTTGAGTGTATTCAGTTCATCATCTAAAAAAAAAGTAGTTCTGGAGCTGTTAAGAGGCTGAATTTCTAATCTGTACTTACTGTCTTCATAAAGGAAGTTGAAAGACTTCCATTTAGTTTGGGAAAAAAAAGGTTTATTAAAGGATTCATCTTATAATCCAAACGGATGCAATAAAAATAGGAGGCTTGGACTTCATAAATATTAGCAGTGTGGAATTCTGTTTAAAGTATAGTACAATAGCCTTACTGACAAAAAAAAAGATTGGAGTTTAAGTAAACAAAGAGGCCTTGCCTACCCTTTGTATCTCTATTCTGTCTGAAGATATCTGAAGAATTTTAAAACTATTTAATTGGCAGCTATTCTTTTCATCACTATTAATCCATACTTTGTTAGCTGAAACACATCATCTTATTGCCTCTATTAAAACAACCGTTTAATCCTAGCATAAAGAAATATTTATTTTTTTTTCATTCCAGATAAAAAGGATGTTCTGAGGAAATTAAACTGATGTGTTTTTTTTTTTAAAGACAGAAGTCCTATACATATATCCCTGAGTACCAGAGAGTTTGAAGAAGAAATAGAATATATATTCAACCATGTGAATTTTTCTTTGAGTTCTTGTTGCTATGATCTGTTCAGTGATAAAATGTATGGTAGTCTCTATTGTAAGCTGCAGCATAAACATTTTCCAGAATCATTTCTATTTATTCATATAAGCATACATCATTTGTTGATGTCTTGGAGCCAATTCTAGGCTGTGAGACACCAGAATATTGATAAACCTACCCTCTCCTATCCAATACAGTATCTTAGGCAACTGTTCATCATAGACTTCTCTGATTTTAGTAGGCATCAGCAGAAATGTGTCTGTAGTTTTCTTTCCTATTTAAATTTCTGCTTCCATTCCCTTCCCTGAAATGACAGAGAACAGAAAATACTGAAGAGCAATAGCTTGGCAAGATATTAAGACTGAGAATTTGTCAGTCTGTGATCAAACTGGTTTGAGGTTTACATAAATAAAGGCAATAAGGATTCCCAAATAAACTTTTTAAATATATAAAATCTTATCCTGTTCAAAGGTAATCTGACAAACTGAGGAATAACAGAAAGTAGTTCTATGAAAGGAAGCAGGAAGATTTGAGAAAAAAAAGATAGAAAAAACCTGAACCTAAATTTTAAAGATTAAAAATCCTATAAGCAAATAAATTTAACAGTGAAGAGTTCATCAAAATATTTGGAAAACTATGTACAGCAGCTGGATGTCCAAAAGTATAATTGACTTAATTTACACAGCAAAAGAAACCCAAATAAAGAACCCTGAGAGTTTTTCATGCATATGTATTGCATGTATATGTACTGTCTCCCATAACATCCTCGTAGGAAAACTCAAGAAATGTGTCATAGACAATTGGTCTGTGAAGTGGATTGAAAACTGGCTTAACAACAGAGTTCAGAGGGTTGTGATCAGTGGCTCAGAATCAAGCTGAAGGCTTGTGGCCAGTGCTGTTCCCCAGGGATCAGTACTGGATCCAGTTTTGTTTAATAGCTTCATCAATAACCTGGATGATGAGATAGAGTGTACCTGCAGAAAGTTTGCTGATGATATGAAACTGGAGGGGTGGCTGACATACCAGAAGGCTGTGCTGCTATCCAACAAGATCTGGACAGGCTGGAGAGATGGGCAAAGGTGAACCTCATGAGATTCGATACGGACAAGAATAGAGTCCTGCATCTGGGGAGGAATAACACCAGGCACCGGCATAGGTTAGGGCTCACCCT
>VWZY01003899.1:0-11308 GCA_013399075.1 Chloroceryle aenea | reverse complement strand
CCTTGAGGCCAGGAAGGACAATGGTATCATGTGGCCAGCAGGTCTAGGGAGGTTCTCTTCCACCTCTGCCCTAGTGAGACCACACCTGGAATACTGTGTCCAGTTTTGGGCACCACCTCTCTTTCTATATATATTTGTTGCTTTGAAAAAACCAAAAAATCTTTCTTGAAAAAGAATAAATTATTATTTTTATTTTCAGCTAATCACACTGAATGCCTATCAGTATGTGTCTCTAATTCAACACTGTGAAACACAGCCTTTTCCTCTGATACTTGTTTCATTTACCACCACAGGAGCAAACTATCTAATTACACTAAATATGCAACCCTTCTGGATAAGTTTTATTAGCAAACAAAAGCAATTTATAGTCCGTTGAGATATGCCTTTGTACTTAACCCTAGTGGGAAGGGAAATATTATTTTAAAATTTGTCCTTTGAACTATTCTATGTAAAATCCAAGTTATGAAGTTATTCATCCCTATGGACACTGTATGAACAAATTCCCCATGTGGCATTTTACAACTAATTTTCATCTCCTTGAACTAAACATAAACAATCTGACAACTGGTTTATGCAAATATATTCTGAACTTCTTTGAAGTAGCTAGTTTTAAGGCAGATATCATCTCTGCCTGGGGGCTGAGCACTGGAATCATTTATATTTGTTTCAATAATAAAAAAAATGCTAGAACTTATTTTCTACATGGCTTGCTCCATTAGATACATTTATTCTGACAGGAAGTGCTGAAATGCTAGCAATAAAGTGCTTGAATTACACATTTGAGTTTAGGATCAAGATTCAGCAGAAAATTCCAAGTGAGATAAGGCTTATATTTTTGAAATAAACTGGGAGATATGTAATATTTAAACAGCCATACATTCAAACACAGCTTGACCACAGCATAAGATGTTATTTGAAGGGTCATATAGAGAAGGAGATGGCATGGAAAGAGTAGCTGAGACAACATGAAGAAAACCCATAACCTTAGTTTAGGAGAGAAAAGTAACTGAAAATAGAAAAGATTAAATCAAAGTTTTAACAGGGAGGGTTAGAATGGTGTTAGCATGAAACTAGGTTTGAAGGCATCTGAAAACCATATGGTTTTAGATATTATTAGTTTATTTGTGGAATAGTTGGAAAAAAATGACAAGGTTCTGAACATGCAAAGCCCTTTTCTGATTTCATAGCTTGTCTAGATCTAAGTACTTGATCTAATTGTATCAGCTCAATGGGATGGAAGAAACCTCCCAAAGTTCAACAAGGGGAAGAGCAAAGTCCTAAACCTGGGGAGGAAGAAACCCATGCACCCATTTTAAGATCTGGCTGACTGGAAAGGTGCTTTGCTGAAAAATATCTGAGGGTCCTGGTGGTCACAAAGTTGAACAGCCAGCAATGTGCCTTTGCAGCAAAGCAAGCTAATGGTATCTTGGGTTATATCAGTTGGAGTGTTGTCAGCAGGTTGAGGGAGATGAACCTTCCCTTCTGCTCAGCACTAGTGAGAATACATCTGGAGTTCTGTGTCCAGTTTTTTATTCTCAAATACAAGAGAGATATGGGTATAATGCAGAAACTCAAGAGCATAGAGATAATGAAGGGACTGGAGCATCTCTTCTACAAGGAAAGGCTGAGAGATATGAGACTGATCAGCCTAGAGAAAAGATGACTCAGGAAGAATCTTCTTAATGGGTATAAATACCTGAAAGAAGAGTGCAAAGAAGATGGAGTCAAGCTCTTTCTAGGGTTGCTCCGTGACAGGACGACAGGCAGTGGGCAAAAATGAAACACCAGAGGTTCTGTCTGAACACCAGGAACCACATTTTTCCTGTGTGGGTGACTGAGCACTGACAGGTGGCCCAGACATTTTCTGGAGTCTGTCACTGGAGCTATTCAGAATGTAGATGGACATGGTCCTGGACAACTGACTCTGGGTGACCCTGCTTTGTTGGGGTAGAGGAGGGGTTTGGACAAGATGACTTCCAGAGGTGCCCTCTAACCTAAATCATACTGTGATTCTGTGATCTAAAAAATCTAAAAATGTGGGTTTTTTTTTCAAAGTTGTTTCATTACCTGTACCTTTGATATATGTTGTTTTAAAAAAAATCAGAATTGATTATTTTATTTCCCACAGTGTAAATCATTACCACAAATTGCTTACTCTTCAAAATCTAAATAGCTTTCAAAATGTAAATGAACTTGATTAGTTTCCTGCCACATTGCCAACATATTTCCTCAGCATCCAGAGTGATCAGATCACTAAGAATATCTGGAATCTTTATTCCCCTCATTCCATGAAACTTAGTTTGGAAAATCTGTCTACACAGAAATTTCACAATCTATTTAACTAAAGCAATTTCCAGCTTTCTTAATTATCAGCCCTCTGAAATATTCCACCTGCCAACTGCTGCCTTCTTTGGTCTGCTCAGGGAAGTAACATAGTCATTTTGTCTCATTTTTCCCTTATATAATTTGACTGCACTTGCCAGGTATTTCTGCATGCAGTGCATTTAAATTTCTACCAAGAAATTTAAATATTTAAAGCATATAAATGACAAGAAGTGAAGAATGTGGGAAACCTTTCTTGAAAGTATTTTTTTACCTCATGCTAGTCTAAAACACACAGATAGGTAACTCAAACTGCAGCTACTAGGTTTTGTCAGGCTTTAAATGAACAAACAAAATTTAAATTATGTGTTTCTCAAAGAGAAAGGACATGTATTTATGTAAATCTACCTGATTCACTTCAGACAACAAAGAAACAGTAAATTCTAATAATCCATGAGAAAGGCAGAGAAAGTACTGGACTTAATGTTAGCATTGTAGAATGTCATGAATACAAATTGGGTTTTTTTCAGAGAAAAAAAACCCAAACAAACAAAAAAACAGAGATCACATCTTAAATGTACAAAACCAGAGAGTCACAAAAATGTAATAGTCATGGACTAAAATTTAAAAGTATCAAAGAAATCTTCGATACTCTTTTTTATCTTCTTACTATCTGTAGTTTTTCTTATTTCTGTGGAGTGCTCTTTGTGATGAACTGTACCTGTCCTGAACCATCACATAATCATTCCTAGAAGGAGGAGCCAAACTCATATACAGCTAATTTATCATGATTATAGCTCTGACCGTATTAGTTCTGAAATTTTCTCCTTTGGAGCCATCTCAGCATGTCTGTATGGTTCTCTTATTCAGCTATTCAGCTGTAGTGTAAGAATTTTCCTTCAACTTACTGTGTACCATCTGGAAAAATTAGCTCAAAACATAAATCTAATGACAGCTGCCATCCTTCCCACTTGCTGAGAAATGGTGGAGTCAGTTTCTGGGATAGATTGAAGATGGAGCAAGAAGGCCAGATTGAAAAATATGAAGAGCTCCACTACACTGGATGTCTCCTTGCTTACATTTGACATATATCTTTTCTATTTCTGTGCAGTCACAACATATGTTTGAATAAGCTGTAGTCATGATGATACCATATTCCCCAGTTCTGAATGTAGTCTCTGCATAGTGTGGGATCAGCAAGCTTGAATGATGACTAATGTCTTTTTTTTTCCATGGGTATACTTCTATTTATCAACTAGTTATGGGTCAAAATCTGATGGTATTCTGTGGCTATATTACACAGATGAGAAAAATAATCAGAATGGTCCTTTCTGCCTTTTACAGCCAGGAGAATAATCTGTTGTGTAAGTTCAAGTTCTCATTTTACTGTATGTTAGAGTAAATAAAATTCTTAGGGTTTCACATTATGTACAGCAAATTCCAAGAAGCTGGTGAAACGATAAGATACTTATGCTAGCAAATTCACAACCTCCTCATATATGCCATAGAGTGAAATAACTGTTTTTCTAATACCAGAGTCAGTTAAGTATAATTTACATTTAGAAACAAATCTCTATACAAATACACAGTGCTTATTATGTTCAAAACTATTTTATAGACACACACGTAGAGAAAGACACAGTTATATTAAAGGGTGACAAGTAGAATATTCATTTCTCATTTTCACCCTTCAAATCTGTATTTTTATCAGGTCTTAGACATGTCAGGATGCAATACTGCAATTGTGCTATTTCTTTTTCTTAGTGTATATTTCAGATTCATAGCCACTCTTAAAATGATTTGTCCAAAATCTTCTGTTTCAGTAGCAGAATAAAAAATAGACCTAAAGAATCATTGTTTCATTTTTTTTTCCATTTCTGATCACTGAGACATCATTTGTACTCCTACAGTCTACCTCAGTGTTACCTAGCATTGTTCATTATGATATTGGTTACATTAATATGGTTTTGTCTTTATTTATATTTTTCTTTCCTGTTGTCAACCATGATTCCTTACAGCCAGGGATATATGCCTGAAGTATAAAGACACCAGAAAACAAATTACACAAGATGGAGGTGTCACAATGCAGCTGTAAAACTCCCCTCTATGTTAAACAATGTCTGATATATGGCATATATTGTAATAGTATGAGAATCACTTACAGTATGTCTGAACTGTGAATAGGTCTCACATCTTAAATGTCACTTTTCCAGAAAGAAAAAAAAAAAGGTTTATCTGTCACAGTTATGGATGAGCAATCCAAAGTAACAAATAAAAAAATATATCAGATGTTTTCAGAAGTTTTCGATTAAGTGAACAAGCATGTCATAAAACTGGCAGAGTTATTGTTCTATGGATTCCCTTCCAGACTTCTGAATGCTTGTGAGAAGTCTCTCTCATGCCTCCCTGTTGATGCAAAGGTGAACATGACTACTATCATTTAGATTCATATGATGATGTCATACATCATTTTGTCACTGAGGAGGCAATCCTATTACACAGTAGATGGCCAACCTCCTTACCAGGTAATTTCATGTTAGGGCTACTAGTTCTCTTTGGTATGGGGTGTCATGGAGCACAGCAGCATATGCCAAGGCATAAGTTTTGAAGCAAAATGACACTAGTCTTCTCCAATAAATAGATTTAGTGAAGTTAGTTTGAAAACTAGCGATGGCAAAAAATACACTGTGGTTTACAGTCCATTCTCAGTACAAGAGCACAAACCCAGTAATTTCTTAGACACAGAGAAAAAAACCAAAGGATTAGATGTTCTCATGACACTTGCTTTCCATCTGCCTACAAAACTTTCTCCTCCAAGTGAAGAATAACACGTTTTTTTAGATATGAAATATAATTTTATACATGTTATGAATAGCAGTCAATAAAACAAATCTTTGAACAGACAGCCTGGTAACAGGAAAAATAGCTTATAAAATATCTTTCTATAAAAATCACTATCCTTGCAAGATGTAATCAATTTAAATTGTCCAAAACTTTAAATAGCTATACCTGATTTTGCTACCAAAATTGAAAAGATTCAAAAGTTATTATTCTCTGTTCAAAACTAAAAACTGAAGAATTTTTATTACTCTGAGTTTGCACTCAGAAGGGCACTAGAGGAGTCACCCAGGCTCTATTTGAAACTGTATGTGCTATTTGGTTATTACCAGATGAGCAGACAGGGGTAAACTCAAACACTTTCCCTAGAAAGAGAATTTATAGGAGTGAAAATTGTGGATTGTTCCATGGGACACATTACTGGATGCTAAATGTGAACTAATGAACAGTTTAATCTCAATATTGCTAAATGAAGTACTATAATTACCAATAATGAAAAAAGTACATAATTTAACTGCTTAAAAAAAACAAACAAACAAACAAAAAACCTTGATATTTTTAATGTTAATATATGTTAATATGAGAAAATTCTTTAATGTATGAAATGGCCTAGATCAACTTTAGCTTTAGAATTCTCAACATCATTTCTTAATGTGTTTCAGATATTTTTAATCAGTAAATTGATAAGGTTTTTCCTATCTTATCTACAATAGTTTACTTGAGCAAAATAATTTAAAAGGTTTTATTCTGCTTTCAGGAAATTGATTTTCTTTAATTTTTCAAACAATTCTATTTTCTTCACTGTGCTGGCTACAATGTTATGATCACTGAAAGATGGGTAACAGACTTTGTAAGTGCTTTTCTGACAAGCTCTCTCTCTGGATTATATTTCTTGCTATTGCATTGTAGAAAAATATGTTATTCTGTTTAAATGTGTATTTATTAGCTCTCCTAAAAAAAACCAAACCATCAAAGACAAAACCTTATAGAAAATGAGGTGAAATCAAGCAACTATGTAAAGCAAAACTGGATTCACCTATGTCTTTGAAAACATAAAACCATTCTGCAGCTCCTTGAAAGTGATAAAGACTGAACTCTGACATTCTTATAGTGTGCTGTCTGATCCCTGTTTAGCTTCAGGGTAGATATAATCTCTGTCACCTTCATTAGAAATAGAGACAAAAATCCCTTCTCCCTAGGTACTCTCCCCTGTGCATTTTCATAAGAGTAAGACTTCTGGTTCTTCCCATTGTGCAGCTTGCTTATTTAGGTTATTTTAGTTTCAGTTGTGCATTGAGGTGCACTCTGCTCCATAGAAAGGGCAAGCATGACTGAAGTCATGGTTTTTTTTAATGTGCATAAAGAACTCTGCATTGGTGAGAAATCCTAGGATACATACTGTTTCTATTTGTCAAGATCACTGTTCACTGAACAAAGAGTTGAAGAAAATTTTGTGGATTTTAATCTACAGGAAAAGTTTTTACATAGTAAATACCTCCCTTCCTACTTCTATTTTCAAAATTGTGTAATGTTCTTATAGAAAAGAATGATGTCCCTCACTGCTCACAGCTAACCCACTGGCAAAGGAACAACAAACACAAGTTCATTGTTAATTTCAAGTATCTCATCTGTAAAAAATTAGGTAGGAAACAAATTATTCCAGATATTTATTTATTGTAAAAAGAAGAGATCTGGTTAGGGAGCCAAAGTAATATGTGCAGCAGAAGTAACACATGCTTTTCCTTGAGGTTTAAATTGTTATGAAGTGAGCGATATTTCTTTTGGAAAATAGTGCATGTTCATTGTGAAACTTTACTATAGGAAGTCTACATTTAGTCAACCCAATTAAAATATAAGGAAGAATTTTTCATTCTCATTCTGACAGAGATATCATAAGGCTGTTCCAAGGGGGGAAACAAACACACACAAAAAAACCAACTCAGTGCTTACCCAGGCAGCTCTTGGCAAGTCATTTCACTTTCTCATATGTAAAGCAGGCAGATTGAGCTAATGAGAACCTGGAATAGACAAGTGACTTTGTGTCTGAATAGGAAAGTTAAAAACATTAAACAACAATAAATACATAAATCCCACAACCACAAAAAAAAAACCAAACAAAACCCCCCAAGCAAACAACAACAAAATCCACAACAAAACAAAACCACCCACCACAACTTCGTTATGATTTGTATATGAGGAAACTCTGAGTTAAGGAAGCTATGGGACTGAGGTAGAGATCCTTTCTAACCTGGAAACATTCCTGGTACTGGAACAAAGATGACCCCATTGATGTTAAATAATGAAATATATCTTGTATTTTGGGAAGAAGTTATCATGAGTTCTGTCACTAATAAAACTGAGTTTTGGAAAAACCTCCAGAAGCAGAGGTCCTAATTTTCAAATATGCTTTAATCCAAATTCCCTTGGAAATTGGAAATAATGAATTATAGTGCACCTTTCAAAAGCAAACAAGTAAAATGGGAAAGTGTTAATACAGTTATTGCTTTATTCCCAGATTTCTTCTTAATAAAGTCAGTAGTGCCAGGAGCTCTCCTCATTAATAAAGTCCAGCAGTTTGGACAACCTGCTGTTATCAAAAGGAGTTCATAACCAAAGTCAGGTAATGATTTCCTTTATCATAAAAGTGTAAAAAAAAAAAATCAATGAAAAGCATCAGGATGAAATAATATTGTTATTCTCAAGTCACTTGCTAAATAGTACACAATGAATCAGTCAGTCTGTTTACAGAATAGACAAGTTTCTAATGAAACGAATCACACCCAACATTTCATACTTATTTTATACTTTTAATTTACTTAAATCATTTACTTGTATAAGTGGGATCAAAATTAAGGTCCTTCTCTTTCAAAGTGTCTGATAAATGTTACCCACATAAGTAGGGTCACTCAGTGGAGAAAATCAGAATTTCCACCCTCTTGTGAAAGTGACCATAGCTTTCCTCACTAAGTTATATTAGTTCTTTTGCATCACATATACATGAAGTGATTAGGACATGGTAGGAAGAAAAAAAATGTATGTGTCTAAAAGATAAAGAAATTACTTTAAACACAAACACAAATCAAATATCAGATAAAAAATGCAAAATTTCTAGTTGAATGATGAATTGCTGTTAAAGATTCAGCTTTACAGACACTTAAAATTCTAAAATAGTTTAGTGTAATAACCTACTACATTATCAATGTGGACAGGGTATTTAAACTGAAACCAAGTGCATAATTTGTGAGTAAATTTTTGGTATAACAGTTTATTTCTCAGAATGGGTCATTTGGGGTTTTTTAGTAAGCCTATTAGTGGCGATTATATATGTTATTAGGCAACTTACATCTCACACGTCAGCCAATGAAGTATGGATTGGAGTATTTTCACTATTTTACCTCTGACTGGATCTTTTAGTGATTGAAAAAAGGGTTGTTAACAGCTTTAGAACTTAACACTAAAATATTGGAAAGAAATCTTTAGCACCCCTTCTTGAGATGAACGAGATTCATGATTCGCCATTCATTCTGTCCAGCTACACAACAACAAAGTTCTTAATGCCTGAATTACAGTGACCTAGTAAGAGAAGGAAGTGTCCTTTCAAGGATTTATTTCAAATCGTATAAAAGGTTAGCAATACAGTTATGTTACAAGAAAATATATAATGTGCCTAAATAAGACAAAAAGTTAATATCTAGTGAAAAACGCACTTCTGAAAAACTCAGGAATATTAGATTGTTAATCTGGTATCCACAGAACTCACATGGATGTCTAGCATGTGCATGAGAAAAAGAACAGCAAACATGCTTTATAGATTACCAAAAAAAAAAATTATGCTCAATTTGAAAAAGTTGGTATTTTTGTAAATATATTTTGAAATGAGAAACTAATAATTTGAAAAGTGGTATTTCAAAAGTATCTAACATTTCTGTTTAATATAATTTAAAATAAAACTATTCCAGAAGACTGTTCAAATACAGCTATCTTTTTAATTTAACTATGACAACATACAGTAGCAACCACTTAAATCAGGATTTAGTAAACATTATTACACAACCATCAGAGTTACTTTCTAATTTAAGCTCTTAAGGATTGAGGCAATACAAGGTTGTGAGGAAATGACTTTTTCAAAGCTATACCTTTAGCACCCCAAAGCCTAGAGTACTGCTAGATTCTCTATCTATATTAACCTTAGTAATGTAATGACCCAAGGAAACTTATAAATCTCTGGCTGCTGCAAGTTTGATCTCACTTTTTATATATGTTTGCAATATATGAGGTCTCAGCATGGTTGTTGGTGGAGCTTTGTTAGTTAATCTACAAGTTTTCCATCTTGACATTTTCATTGCTTTCAGCTCCTGAAGGCCCATGTCATGAGATTATTGAGGACCTGTTGAGGAAAATTGCCTTAAAGCTCTTTAATAAAAGCTGGGGAATTTGCTGTTACTAGGATATACAGAGAAAGTGTTAACTGACAGTACAAAGTGAAACTGTCAAGGTTCTCACAATTAGAGCTCAAGTTATTGAATGTTAAGTTTAGGATAACTACTGCAGTATGAAAGTTAGTGCATCAGTCATTTGTTGGAGTTAGTAATATTTTTGTTAAAATGCCCAAAGGTCTCCTGATAGAAGTGAAGGTTATTCAGCTACAAAACCAGATTATTGTGCCTACCAGCTCTTTGCTGTAAGGATCAGGGGAGGAAAAATGGAACTGAAACTTCTATATTTTGCAATAACCAAAAATTTCTTGATGCACTATATTCATGATGTAGACTAAACCTAGGGCAAAGAATCTTATTTTTCATCTCCAAATTTGCTTTCAGTGATACTAGAACATGTCAGGTATATTCCCTGGGTTTGAAACTTGTATTATATTTTAGCTTTCCAACATTATGATTTAAGATAGGCAGAATCAATAAAGTGTATATGCAGTAAATCAAATCCATGAAGGATCTGAAGAATCCACCTTAGAAATATCTTTGGCATTGAAAATTCTAGACCTCTGACTGTTTACTCATCCCTGTGTGAAATGTTCCCATTAAACTAATATAAGTAAGGTTTCTTTATTTGTTGTTTTATTTCCCATTTGTATGGCAAAGATAATTTTAGGAAGAAAAACACTGTTATGATTTTTTTTAAGTATTACTTCAAAATATTTGCTCACATTTTTAGTTCTGAATACTCTGATGTTACATAAAAACAACTCTGTCTATTGTCCAGTCCTGCCTCAGCAGTAAAAAGTACTTCCAAAACTGAGAATGCATGCAAAAGCATCAATGACATTAAAATAAACTCCATCAGAGGTTCCTGAATTCATTATATCATATTCAAAAGGCAATGTGTCTACATATATAATTATTTCATATTGAATGTCTAAGCATGTTTTAAAGAATCCAAGAAAGCAAATAGAATCCATTGTATATTTTTTATTGTCTTTCATTGACTGCTTTTATTTCATGCATTTATGTAATTTTGATATTCTAATATTTTTGAAAGGCACAATATTTATATTTATTGTAAATATTTACATTTACAGTATTTACATTTATTTTAAAAGGGTCAGTAGTCGAGGATACTTGAAACCTTACTACAGAATAATTTTACCTACTGCATAGTTACTGTCCAACCTTCATGGATGCCTGATTGTAATATAGCAGTAACAGCCAGAGGTTAAACTCAGTTGCTTGGGGGTTTTTGTTTTTTTAAGATTGGACCAGAAAATCTCTTGAGATCCCTTCCAGTGTGGGTTGTTCTATAATTTTTTACAAAGTTATAAGCTTCATTATAAGAGAAATCAACTAATAAAACTAGTATAGAGACATACTCAAATAACATTCATCACAGACCAAAATAATAATGGCTGGGGGGAATGGAACACTTAAATGATGAAGAATGTGAACTGGCAGAAAGTATGAGGGTTGTGGATAAGATGCACTCAACTGAAAAGGTGACTGAGACAACCATCTTGGATAAAAGCCTCTCCAGCCAAGAATATACTATAACATCAGCTGCAGAGGAAGCTGCTTGCCCACCTTCCCAATTGGAAAAAACACATTTATAAGTGGTCTAATAAATTATTAGTATGCCTGTTAGAGGATTGAGGCTGAAAGTGCAAACTCAGCAACAAGTTACTTCATAGAATCATAGAATA
>VWZY01003896.1:59691-80696 GCA_013399075.1 Chloroceryle aenea | reverse complement strand
AAACCAAAACAAAAATGTTTCAGGGTATAATTGTAGTTACAGCCATCAATCTTGAACACTGAAATGCTCACTCACTGGACAAAGTATATCTTTGGGCCTATACATTGTAAATTTATCATACACACTGCTCTGTAGAAAACAGATATTCTTATATTTTTCATCACAAAAAGCTAATGCCTAGAGTAACATTTTTTGACATCAGTCCCTGGTTCAGCCTTTGAGCCTGCTGTGCTAATTTAAATGTCAGCTCATGGTTCTCCTGCCATGAGCTGAACTAAAACCCTTTCCTGAGAACTGCTCCCTAAACCCATGTTGGTTTTTTATCATAATAAACTCAGTAACAACTTGGGAAGAAAAGGGAAGAAATCTGTGGCAATACCAGAAAGTGATGCAGTGCAAGCCTCTCTGAAATGAGCTGGCCTTTTTTTCTTACCTCCCCTCTCCTTCCTTTTTATTGTGGCCTCAGGAGCACCTGCCCAAATGCTATTATCTTGCTGACAGACAGATGGAACAAAACAGCCCATGTAGTTTTCAGCTAAAAAATAAAAATAAAAATTCAAAATCAGAGGATTATTTTGGTCAAACAGAATCAAATAAGAATGGCTCAATTGAATTACAGTATGTAAGACTCTGTCCTACTGGTTGAATAATTCAAAACAGGATATTTTCCTTCTTTAATGTAGGAACAGATACTTCCTTCCTGTCTGAAGAAATAAAACCTATTTGATTTTTATTATTTTAGAAAGAAGCTAGGGATCAGAGAACATCAACTAATGAGACTGTTCTTTTTTATTTCAAATTAAAATGAAAAAAAAAATCCTAAGATTTAAGCCATATCTGTATGTTTACACACACACATTTCCTGTCTACCAAATGATTCCTGGGACTCCAGCCTCAAACATTTTAGATGTTCTTACATTAAGACAGTAACTCTGAAAAAATATCTTATAAAAGCTGCTGAAAGGGAGAAGAAAAATAAAATTGCTCCAAGCCATCAAGTCATTGGTAATAATCTCATACAAAGCCCAACTATTTTTTAAGGGGAGGGGAGTGGCAAAAGAAGGCTGGTACACAGATGACCAAAAACTGATCAATTGTAAACTGCACTGATGCAACTAGCTACAGATTTTGTTTCATAACTATGAGCCACACACACATTTGAACATAAATAGGATCTAATCTTGCAAGTAGCAGGGCTACAGCATCAATCTCCTTTGCAAAATTACAGTGGAATATTGACAAATGGCTCTTGCAAAGATGCAGCAGCTGAATAAGCACATTCAGAGACAAGGGTTCATGAAAAAAAAAACCCTCAGTCATATCCTCTTAGGTCTCAAATGGCCACACTGCTATCATTTTCTTTGTTTACCTGAAAGCATTAAAAAAAAAAAAGGAAAGAAGCCAATGAATATGAACAATTAGAGAAATCAGTGGTCCAGACAAATATATAGATAAGTCATCAATAGCTGTGTACTGAGTCTAGAACTATGTAGACTGTGTCTTTTGAAGCTAAAAGGTAAAACTGTTTTAAAGATTCCTTTCCTTACTTACTGAATGACAATATTGTTCATAGAAATAATTATTTGTTAGAATGGAAACTGATGAGACAATTGCAATCCTTTGAAACTAAGAGGACATTACTGACCCTATATAAATTTAAAAAAATACTAGTAATATCTTCTGGATTTTGTGCATCACAGAACTTCTGAGTGTGGAGTTTTTTCTGATTTAACTCCTCTCCATAATTTACTACCCAGACTCATGATCTTTTATAGCACTTAACCTATAAGAGAAAAGGAGAGCTAATAAGCCTGCTCCATCTCTGGTTTTGAGGGTGCGTTCTCTTTATTGGAATACTGAAACATTGTATCTCAGCTATATTTTCTGTATTTTCAGCTGCATTACTGTTCTCATTCTATCATGAAAATGAAGAAAAAAGATACTCAAATATTGTTGACATAATAATCTGTGAATAAAATATTTAAAATCTAAATAGTTTAGAATAAAAGCAGCTGTTTCCTTATCCTCATTTGAGTGCCCTTTCACTGTAGAAATATATGGGGTACTACAGTGAGTGTAACATTAATAGCAGAGTAACTACCAAAGCATCTTAAAATTACAGTTGAACTCTATGATCTTAAAGGTCTATTCCAACCAAAACAATTCTATCTTTCTATGAAAGAGCAGGAAGAAATTAATCCATGACAAATACATTAAAACCAGCTATATATACCAAATGCATCCTTATTTCTGGGTGTCCAACATGTAGCACTGGTAGTCCTTTCAAGTTCTTTTATTTTCAACATCTAAACAATTGCTTAAGAAGAAAAATATCTAATTTTTTACATGAAGTTTTTATGCTAATGAATGTTCTTACATCAGAAAATGTAAAATCATCCACATTTATTTCTTCATAGTCATCCTCCACTTCATCATTTTTAACAGCTCCAAGAGCACTGGCCAGTTTCTTTCGCAAACGAAATCCCTTCCAAAATGCCTAAACAAAAAATTTAAAGCATGTTATACAAAGACATAGATCAAACCGAAATCCAGATTCTCTGTGTTATCCCATTAGGAAGATAAAACATCTTGGGCCTTGGTTTAATAGCTCAATGATCTGTGTTTTGAACTTTATGTGACATTTAAAACTACAAGACAAATTAAATGCCAGCATATGTCTAACGCTTAGAGTACTCAAGAGGCTCTCCGCAAGTAAGCAGAAAGGAATCCTGCAACTCCCTCAACTACAAACCTGGGTCAAATAATTAATTATTTGACAATTCCTTCAGGGACTATTAAAAACAGAAAGGAAAGGCTATGTAAGAAAAAGCTGAGTGTCAACTTTCAAATTACTGTGAATAAAAAGACACTTGTACTAAATGTCTTATAGCTTACAAGTAGCATTTCTTGGAGACATCTCATGTAATTGACCTAAGTCAGTTACTCTTTCTTAACTAAGATCTCAGTTTGCTAAAATTATCACCAGTAGGCATAATCATATCTAAGAAAAAGGAGCAGATTAGAAATTAAGTGCTAGAAAACGAGGAAAGGTGTTAGGAACACATGCCAAGCTGTAGTATCTGATCCAGGAACACACTTCAGAGATCAAAATTGCATAGATGGAATTAAGAACATGTACTAAATGTACTAATAAATGTACTAAATTTTTATTTACAAAAGAGTGAATATAAGTATGGATATGAGAGATCTGAAAATCCATAAAATGCACAGAAGATAAATAGTATTTTCATACTAACTTTGGAAATTATCAGATCTGCAAGAAATGAAAGGAAGCACATTTTAATCACTATATAAATTTGTGGAATTCATCACTTTAATATACAGTAAGAGTTCTAATATAGAAGTTAAAAAAAAGATTAAGTTAGTTTATGGAGATAAATTGTTTATACTAGCTTAAGTGTACACTGAAAAAAAAATAGCTCAACTTCACAGATAATTTGAGTGCTGTAATATGATTCTGTACTTCTCCTATTTCTAGGACATTTGTTCTATTGCACATTTACTAAACATTTTGCTACTCCCCATTTGTTGAATAGATACTAATGAGTTTTTTGAATTTTCAGTCTGAAAATGGAACTTAGGCTCCTAAATCACTTTGTCATCATTGACTTTTTCATAGAAGATTTATAATATTGAATGTTTTTAAGGTAACAAGAAATCTGAAATCTATACATGGTCCGTTTGCTTAAAAAGGTAGAAGAAGAACTCATGAACACTGTCAACCTGACAGGTAAATACAGTATCTAGATAGAAAACCAAACTGAGCCAAAGGATGGACTTCACTGCTTGCACACAGTTATCCACTTTGTTTAACTATTAGCTCAGTATCTACCAGAGGACAGCTTCAGCCATGATCTGTTCTCAGAAGCAGTATGGATGAGGCAATCCTGGTTTTGGGAGATGGAGAGAGAATAAAAGAAATAGATACATATCATAGAAGAGATGTGAAGAGTGGTTAGTTGTATAGATATCATACATGATATATTAGTTATGTAGCATCAATCAGTTTAATAGCAGATACACATCCCAGTAAGAACCTGGGCACAATATGTCTCGAAACATAATATTAGAAATAAATCACGCAAAACTATTTTAGGTAATACTTGGTGAAAAAAGGGGAAAATATTCCATCTATTCTTCTGCAGAACATTTTGTAAAGGTTCTCTTTTAGAAACATCAAGTTTATGTTAATTAAACAAAACAAAACAAAAATAATTAGAAAACTATTAATAAAACAATAAAAATAGAGAGGCATGTACACAAAACTATTAAGGTTTGGGTTTTTTTCTTATTAAATTTGCAAAATAAATCAAGAGAATACCACAAAACAACCTGGATTAGTGTGGCAGCTTCACACTTCTGTCTCAAAGCTTCTATAAACTGATGATTCTCTGTTTTGCTGCAATCAGTTTTCCTCCTGGCATAGTACTGCCACCAAAGGGACTGGATCACTGATGCTGCCATATGTAGCCTTGCAGAGAAATAAAGACTTTTATGAATGACATAGCCTCACCAGTACAACTGGATTATCATAGCTGGAAAAATATAATCATAAAATTGTAGTACAAGGCACTTAGATCAATGGAAGGCTCTGCCATTAAACTGTGAAGAAACTGCAACCCAGATGTGACATTTATGTATAGAAACACTGAATGATATTCCCATCACATAACTTTAGAAATCCAAGTATCTAAAAGGACTAATCTCTACTGGGCTCTGCTCCCTGTATATTCACTGGAGAGGTATAGTCTCCTCAAAGGAAGGATTAGAAGCTGAAGTGGTTCAACACTGACTGAATAAGCTATTGGAGGGGTCGACTTATCTCCATTATCCATATTTTAAAAATATCCTAACACTAAAGAGTGATAAATACTGAAAGCTGCATAAGACAAATATCTCCAATGGACCAGACAGGAAAAACAGAAAGTGCAATTCCACCTTTTGACTACTTTTAAACTTCAGTTTGACACTACTGACCACTGGTTATACATGTACACCTTCTAATTTACTCATTGTTTAACAAGCATTGATTACAAACTATTTAGAATTGTTCAATAATTGAACAAATGTCAGGTCTGCATTATGACTTTACCATCTTGGAAACCTTTTCTCCACAAAATTCTCATTTTGATTAGGCAGTGGGTTTTAGAAAAAAACATCTAAATGTCCTGCAATCTATATATATTTTCTTTCCTTGTGCATCTATTTAAATAGAGTACTTTTATAGTGAAAAAGCACACTTTGGAGGTTAAGTGGTTTTATTTTTTCCTAAAATGTGTTTATTAAGTCTACCAACCCAAAAGCATGGTTTATTTATAAGCATTGCATCTACAGAAAGCAGTAGCTGCATTAAAAACCAAATCAAACCAACCAACCAACCAACAAAAAAACCCACAAAACACACATAGACAAAAAAACACAGACACACTAAACAAAGAAAAAACACAAACCAAAAAACGCCCCCCCAATGGTTTGCATTCCACTTTGAAGAGAACTGTTCAACAACAGTCTTACAGAATGCATATAAAACATTAACTAATAATTCTAAATGAACTATTTCTAGAAAGCTTTTCTGAAGCATTCATCCTCCATAGCAGAGTACTGTACTCTCACAGCTTCCTGAGAGGCAATGATGAATTCTATGGTGTTCCTGAATCATAAATTTTATGAAAAATTATTAGTGTCTTAAGTACCTGTTAAACACTACTGCCCATTTACTGTAAGTCTAAACAATAAGAAGACACACATCTTCCATGCTTGCTCTTCAGTGCGTTCTCAAGATATGTATTTTTGAAACCAAATTTGTAAGAAGTCATAACTGGAATTTTGCACCTCTAGGGTAAAAAATCAGCTTCTGTTTTCCCTGACTGTACATCCAGAACCATATACAACAGCACTAAATGCATTCCAAAGAGGTAATAAACCAGTCTGTTTCATGTGGGAGAATATTTCAGGGCACAGACAAGAACTGGCCCTTCACCCCTGTCTCTACTTGTAAGAAGCAGGTAGAGGCATGTTAGAGGAGTACCAAGGGCAGGGCAGGCTGTTAGCTCTTCAGTCATCACAGCAACAGGAGAGTGGCCTAAGGTCAAGGGAGTAGGATGGTAGATTTAAGCAGCTTTATTCCCTCTCACTTTCTAAATGATACTGACTGTAAACTCTACAGAGATGAATCCTGAATGTCTATAAAAAAGAATAGCAAAAAACCTTAAACTCGTTTGTAGTTTAAACTACTCTGCAAACCATCCAGCATTTTCCTCTCTAACATTGTATGTGCCATTGAATTAGTGTCATAAATCTATTGCAAAAGAAAGAAGAGGTAAGAGACCAAAAGAAGGTTTTCAAATTATTTTACTATACAGTATTTTAAAGTTATTATAAATATTTAAAGTATTTTAAGTATTTTTAGTATATTCTAATATATAAAACTGACAGAATACCACAAAGGATTGCTGTTTATATAGATGCCTAGTGTGTATCACCTTAAAATAACTCTTTACCGTCTAATAAGCTTAAAGATACTGTTTTCTTAATACAAGTTCTGTGCCTCTTTTTTTAAACAAGAAATCCTCACTCCTATTGCCTAGCCATATAATCATTCCTATTGCCTATCACATAGAATCTATTTGAAAGCAATCTGACATCTGTCTTACCTTTCCGTATTGTTCTCAAAATGCTGAAGATCTCTTCCTGTATTGCTTGCTTCTATCACTGACTGTTGCAATGTGAGTTGGGCTGACATGTTATTGTTGCCTTTGCTCTCCCCACTGTGATTAATACCTGAATCAGTATTCTTCTGCTTCACTCTCTGACTGTCTTTATTTTCCTTTTGGTGCACAGGTATGGAGGAGTTAATGAGTGTGGCCTGAATATGGCTAGTAGTAATCCATCTTTTGGAAGGATCCAACAAGACCTGTTTATTTTCTGTCATACCCATGATAAAGAGGTTATTTTCCTGTAGGCAGCCAGTGGATGTTTGCTTTAAATGATTTTGCTGTGCTCCTGGTCCATCTCTGTCAGTAATGTGTAGTTCACCATACTCATGTGCATATCGATGTCTAATACTAAGTTTCATCAACTGATTAAAATACCAGCACTGTCCCTGTGCAGAGTCCATAGAAGAGGCAATTCTGAAAAAAAGATAAAATGTTTTTACATTTGTTTCAGAATGCAAACAAATTCCCTTGGTTATTTTCTAAATTACCTTGTCTTTTCAAGGATCCTTGTGTTTCCACATTCTTAGAGTGAATAGTAATTATTCTGACTGAATACCAGTTACAGTATTTATAAATCTTTTTGGTAGTATTTCAAATATATTCAGATATATTTGATTGCTTAATTTTCTTTTGACATTTTTTTTCTTTTTTAATATTTCAGTCTGTTTGAAATAGTCACTAGAGCATGCACTTCATTATTAATTTTCTGTGTGGTTAAAGGCATATGAAGTAAAAAATTTTAGATTATTTGAGGTAATTTTGTTATAAATCATGTAATGCCCTTAATGATCCAATTTGATTGGGAAACTATGAAAATTAATATAAAAATAACAGTAATTTTAAAATTTAGAGTAGAACTACAGCAATGTAACCCAACAAACAACAATGCCTAGAGAGAATTTAGGAAAACAGAAACTTTTAAGTATAAATATTTTTATCAATATAAGGGAAGGTGCTAGACTGAAGCAATATTAAACTATGAAGTGTAGCTCTCATTAATCCTTTGTGCCCCATCATCTGAGTGATAAGGTTAAGTAAGAGCAAGTATGAACTCATTATTACAGATTCAGAAGGCTGGCTGTATTTGGACAGTGTTTGTCCATCGTATTAGGTATCTGATACTTTTGAAAACATGAAATTATTTTCATTTACATAGATGCAAAGAATTTGGTGCTATTTTCAAAGGTCAGCAATCCAAGAGAAAAAGAACAAACAAGATCAATTCTCTTGGGAATCCAGAAAAATCAAGTCCTAAGATTACAGTTTGATTAACAGAATTTTCCTTCCTGTTCATCATTCTTGAAAAGTGAAGCTTATATATGGTGTTATTCTGAAAAGACTCTTCACCTATTAAATATTTCTTCTAGTGAAGTTCAAATAATGGCTTTTAGATTTTTAAGAACATGAAGAATGCAATCTTACAAGAGTAAAAAAGATTCCATCTCTTCCTGTGCTAGTGCAACTTCAGGGCTATTAGATGAATACAAATGGCTAAATTGGAAGCCTAATTATAAATTAATTATAAATTGTAATTATAAATCCATGTAACCTAATTATGATTCATATATATTATATTATACAACTGTACATTTGTTTGTCCTTTACACAACTTTACTCCTACTCCTGTTAATTCTACAAATATGATAAATCCTGAAAATATTTACATCAATATATATATTTTCTTAAGGATCTAACAAATTCTAGCTATCTCCCACTACACAATAAGAATAGTAATTTCTTCAACATTAAATACTTAAAGCATTATTTAAGTGCTTTGGTTAAGCACTTTAAATTGGTTAAATTATTTAAGAAGATAAATTTGGTAGATGATCATTACCAAAGTTCTTCACAACATACCATGGTGAGAAAACAAAAAAGAAAGAAAACCCCAAACTACATCATAATTCCCACTTTTTTTTTCCTCTGGGTTTCTTTTAGTTTTGTTCATTTGCATATTTGATTATTAAAATGTGGCAGAAAAAGTCAGAATGTTTCATATATTAGGCAAAATAAACTTCTGTATGGAAAGTATATCCCCACTATATCTGATCATTCTCAAAGAACAGAAACAAGGAAAACAAAACACCGTTAACAGTGAACAAAGTATGATTCTTGTGCATCCTCTGCTTTGACAGGTGCAGGAGCATCCTGAGCAACTCCTTCACCTTCCAGTGCCTATGAATGTGGGTAGCACAAATAGGAGGAGAGGTTGAAGGCAATTAACAATTCAGACAGGGAGTAACTCAGTGATCACTGGGGATGTGCTACTTATTGCACAGAGGTTGCTTTTGGGCAGCTTTTCAAAGCAGTGATTGGAAGACTTGTCTTGTTGCTGTAGGCATGCACCCTATCATCATCCAGGTGACACATTCCCTGGCAATCCACAACTATACTCTGATTTCATGGGAGTTTTAGGCTGCTTCTGTGTATGAGTGGTTTTGCTTTTAGGCAGTCAGATAAGCACAAGTTTCAGGAAACTACAAAGGAATATTTAGTAACTTCTCAGAGATAATGAGCAATGAAGTGGCTTGGTAACTTGGTAACTTGGTAACTGCAGTTCTCCTGCAAAAGAGACGCTCCACAGCACGGACAACAAATACTGAGTGCTAGGCAGCAGTCAGATTTGTAGTTCCCTTAAGTGAACAAGGATTTCAGGCAGCTCTGGAGAAAAAAACCCAACAAACTATTCAGTAGGCTTGGAGTAGAGCTATCCTATCAATGCACTGCAGCTTTCTCAGTGTCTCAAAAGGACTGCATTCTTGATACCAAAGACATGCTCCTGAAGACCACTTATCCAAACCACAGAAAGGAAACTGCTATAATGGAAAATATGCTGGACTGATTTACATTTTTAGCAGAAATAAAAAAACAAAAAACAAAAAACAAAACCACAACAAACAAAAAAACATGTATAAGGGAAGAAAGAAGACAAAGTAAAGAATATGACAGTATTAAGACTTTTGATACCACAATATTTCCTTTTCAGTTAATGTAAATTGGTTTATTTCAGTTAATGTAAATTGCTTTATTGCCTCTCAGACCTATTTTGGCACTACAGGTCAATGGGTCTGGTAACACTAACTCTTCTGGAATTGCTTCTTGGTTAAGAAACAGCCAAGGTTTTCAGCATAAATTGTCACGTAGACAAAACAAGAAATGGGATTATTCTGATGGAAGCACCAGCATCCATAACTTCTGGCTGCTTCATATGTAATGAAATGCAGATGAATTTGGCAGTCTTGTTACAGCAAAATTTTTATGGCTTCCAGCTTCAACCATCACATTCCCTCATGTTCAATGGTTACCCACAACTTTATTTTGATCTTAGTGAGTAAAAGTAATTTATGCTGTATGTAAATTTTAGCATAGGCACAAAGGATGCATGGCTTTTGCAGTTGGATAAAGACTAATAAGCCAGAAGAGGAAGAGATATGTCTTTCATAGCAATGTAGAATAGCAGTCCTCGTGGTACCAAAAGACCAGAATACTATTTTCACAAACAAAGGTGAAGAACAGAAATCTACCTGTAGCTTTCTTGCCAAAAAAGATACCTCTCAACTTGTGCTAGGATTTTCCAGGGACTTTGAGGAAAGAGAAATGCATTAGAAATAGGTTTTCATCTATTTGGAAATTTGAGTGAGACATTTATTAATGATTGCTACAACTTCAGTCCTAACATCAATCCACCAAGAGTACCAGTCACCATCATCTTGGTGAATTTAAACTAAACCCTGCTCAGTTTCATAAGCAGTGTTTGGAGGGGGATGAACAGAGGTGGGAAGAAGCAAGCCCCCACTGACATCACCTAGGAAACGTACAGATCCCGTGCACAGGCTGAGTGAACAGATATGGAAAAGGAGAAGTTATTCATCCTTAAAGGTCTTTCAGCGGAGTTTAAATCAGACAAGATGTTGTCACTTAGGAAGTTTACAGTGGCAGTGGAACCTCGTTTACAGAGCTGACACATTTTATATAGAATTCCCACTGCAACAGCATCTGAAATGACTGCCAGGTTATTCTAAGAGCAACGTTTTGTTAGAATGAGACAGTAAAAATTATATGAAAAAGTCAGCCAAAAAAACCTATTGGAGGCAAAAGAGACAGTGGACAAACAAGTCAATTCTAATCAGCAATGTCAGTTTTCTCCCAGCCAGTGGAGCTAAATAATTAATAATATTCCACCCCTTTGTGTGCTAGATTGTTTGCTAGTTAAAATTTTGCTTATCATCATACTTTTCCCTTTCTGGCTCTACTGCAATTCTTCACAATTCTGATACACGGAATATTCAAATAGTGCACTGTAATTTTATGAGAACTTTTGTTTGCAATAATGTGGTAAGATGGAATTTGTCTTCAGGGAAACTTCTATAAGTGTCATTATTGATGTTCAACTGCAGCTTACAAAATCCCTTATAAACACATGAAAGAGGCCACTGTTAACGTATTCTCTCCTGCAATACCATCTTTAAAATTTATGTCATTTTCACCATATTATAGAGTATTTATAAAGATCAAGTTCCACTAGCCAGACATCTGCATATCTGATGACTGAAACCAAATTACTCCAGCCAAGGTGTCATATTTTTTTGATTACTCACTACCAGACATCTAAAGATTATGTGACAGAAAGCATTTATTAGAATACAGAAATTTACTTTTATTTTAAAAATTTTTTTTAGTTTTAGTTTAAATGTTTCATTCTTAAGCATGGCAAGAACAGTGAAGTATTGGGCAGAAATAGCACAGACAATTTAAATGGGCAGCAGTAGTGTATGAAACGCAGACTAGGGAAGCAAGCAGTTATTACTTTTGGCAGCTTACATACTTGAGGCCGCACCTACCAGGGCTCATAACTTAGCAAAACGTGAAACAGACAAAAATTTACTCTAATTTTGGTCTGTTCTTTAGCAACATCACATTAATTCAAAGTATTGCAGTATGTACATATAATAGCTATGCTGTTACCAATTTAAAAGATTGTGCATGTTCTCAAAACCTTAAAAAACCCATATCTCTCCTTCCCCTGCCCCACCCAAGCCATACACTCAGGAAAGAAGAGACATTTACGTAATTTCTTCTTCCAATAATTGTTCTTCTCAAACATCTGCAAACTCTATCAAACAAAACTTACACAGAATCACAACTCCTGACTGAAGGAACCTCAGGAGGTCTCTAGTCCAATCTCCTGCTTCAAAGTTGTGTTAGCTCTGAGATCAGACCAGGACATTCAGACCTTTATAAAGTCATGTCTTGAAAATCTCAAATAACAAAAACTGTGTAATCTCTCTGGGCAACCTGTTGCAATTCATCACTGTCCTAACAGTGAAAATACTTTTCCCTATGTCCAGTTATACTGGGTCTTTCTGGGATGGAGTTAATTCTCATTATAGCTGCCCATATGGTGCTGTGTTTTAGATAAGTGACTGAAACTGTGTTGATAAAACATAAATTTTGCTGAACCATGCTTGGATCGAGTCAAGGCCTTCTCTGTCCCATACAACAAGTAGGCTGGCAGTGGACAGGAACACAGCTGAGACACCTGACCTGAAAAGACCACATTTATATTCCACACCATATAACATCATGCTCAGCAACAGAAGCTGGGGAAGTTTCGGGGGGCAGAGTCTTTTCAAGGTACTTATTGCTCAGAGAACGGCTGTGCATCAGCCTGCTGGTGGTGGGAGTTGCGAGTGATTGCTTTGCATCACTTGGTTGCTTGACATTTTTTTTTAAATTATTATTATTCTCACCACTTTCCCTGACTTATTAAACTGTCTTTATACATGTTTAATTCTTGGTTTTGCTTTTCTGATTTGCCCTCCCATCCCACTGGGTGAGGGAGTAATAAGCAAGCAGCTGGTGAGTGCTTAGTTAGTGGTTGGAATCAACACACCACACCAGTCTGAACCTGTTTTGTTTCATCTTAAGTCCGTGTTGCTCACTGGCCTGACATGCACCCCTGTAAACAGCCTGACTGTCTTCTCGAGCATGTACTTGAACCCTCTGACCAACCTGTTCCAGTTTATCAATGTCTTTTAAGTATTGGTGACCCAAAATATCAGGGCACAGTGTTCTAGATGTGACCTAAAAAGGGCTGAAGAGAGAGACATAACTTCTCTCAACCTACTGGCTATGCTCTTGTACATATAGCCCATTTTTAATTTTCTTTGGTACCAGGGCACACAGCTGGTGCGCAATTTCTTACCTACCCAGAACTAAAGGTCCTTTTCAGCAAATACATTTCTTATGCAGCCAATCTAACCCTGACTGTTGCATAGGGTTGCTCTTTTCAGCATAAAGAACTTTGCACTTGTCTTTGTTGAATTCACAAGGGTCCTGTTGGCCTGTTTCCCCAGGTTGCCTAGGCCCTTCTGAATGGTAGTCCTGCCCTCAGGCATGTAAACAGTTTCCTCCAAATTGTTGTTATCTGTAAGCATGGTAAATGTGCACTCCATCTCCTGCTAAGGTCTTTAATAAAGATATTAGAAGGACAAGTCAGTCTCTAGAAATTAGCATGAACCATTAACTATGAACAGTTAATGAATGGTCACATATTTCTTACCCGTCTAGCTGTGTATTCATGCAGACCATGGCTAAATAAATCATTTAATTTTGTAAACAACATCTTCGCCTCCCATTTTTTTACCATTTTGCAGAAATGTATGTTAAAGTTAGGTGCTTATATTCTACTACAGCTCTTTCACAGGTCATATCCTAATTTCAGATTGGCATTTTATTCTGCAAAGGATACTGATGAAACAGTCCCAAATCTCAGTCATAAGGAAAATTTCTCTAACATAATGGAGTATTTTTTTGCCTCTACTTCTTTCCTAAAAATAAAATAAAATAAAAGGAAAACCCACCAATTCAAAATGGTAAATAGATTAGGAAGTATCAACTTCCCACCTACAAAAGAGAAGTCAAAAATCACAAATGGAGACGACATATCTTGAGATTTAATGAAGAAACATGACAGTTCTAGGAGCCACCCAGACATTACATATGTCAGAAAAAAACCTGCACTATATATTTTTTCCCAAACTACTTCCAATATAATTCATAATACAAACCTCTTTTTAAATAAATGTATTTTATGACCTATGAAGATTTTATTGCAGCTCAGTAACAGCCAAGAATACATCAATGTAATAACCTGTTAGGTAGTAACAGGACACTATGGGTATACAGGCTTACCTGTAAATGCAGAATAGCTAGATTCTGAAAAACAAATGTAGGTATCTTCCAGAACCAATAAAATACACAAGGATAAATTCAGACTAAAGCATTATCAAGCATCACATGCTTCACCTGCTCTGGAATAATGTTCAGTACCTGGCAAGGTCGAGGAAACTACCTTTCCAAACATTAGCAGACAAGCTGGATATTGAAAGGAATACAAGGATATTGTGAACAAAATGAAAAGGAACTAAGAAAGAAGAAATCAAGCAGTATTACCAAGTGCAAAAACTTGAGATGTTTAAAGTATTTAGATATTGCAGAGCAATGAAAAGCTGAAGTCACTGGACAATTAACAATAGCAACAATAATAAAGGTAGGAAGTATGACAAAATCAAAGGCCTATAGACAAAGTCATCTTATCCACTATTTTGAGAGAAAGGAGGTCAAATCTTTTGCAGTCATTTAGAATGTGAATAATGCATACGTATTTTTATATATTTGAAACTCTGCACTTAAGCCAACTATTCTCGTCTCTTTTTTAACATAATACAATTCCAGGAAAAAGGCTAAGTAAAAATTATATGGCACCAAGAATTGTATTAAGAATACATGAAAACATTTCTTAATGCAAATTATATTCACATAAATACATACTTCTGTTCAGCAGCCTTTTTTTTCAGCATAACATTTTCTTGAATTTGAACTTGACAGAGTTCCAGAAAAGTTCTTGATTCTGATCCTTTGATTATTTTAGTTGTGAGTAAAGTATGATTGTTTAAGAGTTCACCATCCAGAGACTGCAAACTAGGAAGGACGTCACACAAGGAAGGCCTTAGAAAAGAAAAAGTCATAATTAGTTTTACAAAAAGAAACCCAAATAACAATAATAAAACTCCTTTTTTTTTTTTTTTTTTGTTACATAGAACCAGACAGAGCATGATGATAGTTCTCTAAATATTGGTATATACTTTTTCTTACTTCATATCTTAACATATTAACTAAAACTTTATTCTTAATAAACATCTCCACAAGCTCTCTTAATACTTTGCTTGCATGAAGACAACCCACAGAGGTCAATGGTAACATTCTCAATTCACTAGAGCTAGCATTGTATGCACTTAAACAATAACAGGAAAAATTGACACACTTGTGCATAGGCACCTGTAATCTATTTGATTAATAGGCAACAAAGCAAACTACATCATAGGATTAAGATAGAGCACTGATTTTGTTGACACATTGAAAGGTTTAGATTTAAAATCTGCACAGAATACTAAAAATCATCAGTCTCACTCTCTTTACCATTTGGATATACCACATAAAGCAATATAATATTCAGTATGACTGACAGCAAAATAAATCTACTTTTGAAATACTGAATTTTTGGTCAAAGGGCTGAGAGATTCTTTCATGAAAAGGACAGTTGGGGCCACTGATGTAAGAAAAAATATGTATGGGAAATGTATCTGCTGATTAAAAAAAAAAATAGTATCATCAATGCTTTCTCTCTTAGGTTATTGTGAAAAAATTATCTAGTACTGCAACCTTATGTCTTATATCAGACCAAACTTGCTGCAATTTTCAAGACAGCAAAATTATTTAAATCAATACATCAACACTGAATATTTCCATTAAGTTAGCTTTAAGTAACACTTAAGAACTCTTGAAAGAATACTTATTGTAGGCTGTAAGTCCCCTTATTATTACAAAAGAACATATAATTTTCAAAATTTTAGAATTCCCTAACTGACTATTACTCAGTTCAGACAATATACAATAAGCTTAAAATCAGAGAAAGTTGCTATGACTGAGTTATATTACAAAATGCAGCTCAATAGAATAGAGTATTAGTTTTCTGCAAGTATAAAACTTTCCTTCTCTACTGCCCATTAATATAAGAATAACACTGTCTGAAATGCATTTTGAATAAGATGATGGGATAGATAGATAGCTGCTGAACACAGAGAGAAATTACCAAAGCTGATGCTGAATAGTGATTTGTCAAAAAAGTGCCATATCAAAGTTGATTGATGCTGGAAGTACTGTGTCTTAGAGCTGTGGGATCTCAACACTAGTTTTTCCAGCTGGGTTTCTCCTGGTGAAGGGCTGAGTCAATATTTCATTTAGTGAAAACTTCCTGGTGAATATTCTGTCACTTAAGAGAGTCTATTAATCATTACAGCATTGAAACACATTCCCCTAGGAGTGCTCAGAGTGATCCCAGGGTTTAATTTTTTAAAAGCAATTTCTTACTACTTCACTTTTGTTGGTGTTATCGCTGGCTGGACATGAAAGTACAGAAGTGATTTGGAAATTTTACAACTAATTCTTTTGTTGGTATCAAGGGGTTATGTAAAGTTCACTGGAACATATTGCCTGAAGTTATGGTCAATGCTGTATTCAGCAAATCCATATTTTATAGAATCCCATACTTTAAATCCTTTAGACAAATGAATCTCTTGTCTAATCATAAAACCTCTGTTGGGTCAAGCAATCTAAAGTGTCAATTCTTATAGTTAAATTGGAATTTACAAAGCTTTCCCCCTCCAGGTTACAAGTGAAATAATATGTAGTTCTATAAAATGGTGGGAATTAAAGTAATGCAAATAGGAATTTAAAATATTGTCACAGTCACTGAATTTTATTCACAAAATTACCTGCAAGAACCACGGGAATGCAAGTTAAAAAATAAGACAACCAAGAACATTTTTGCACAGCTATCTTTTAAAGTATACAAACATTTACAGGTAAAAGTTTCAAATAGTTGTTTTTAATTTTTTCTTTTTCCACTGGAATACTAATCAGAAATTTGTACAAAAGTCTTCTAATGGAAGTTATACATGCATGTGTGGTTTTGTTTTTTCTCTTAATACAACACATACTCCAAAACACACATACCCCAAACATTTTTGCTTTTATACTAGGCAATCTAATATAACAAATGCAAACAAAATTTATCTAAACACATTCTGGTGTAGCATTGCAGTGTAAAGCCTCACCCTTAACTAACTTGAAATTTTTCAAAGAACAATTTTGGTCATTCTTCAAAATCGCTAAGCTTTAAAAAAAATATAATAAAGGATGAGAGTCACCTGTTTTAATTACATCCAAAATGAAAGTCCAACACTTGTGTCTCTTTTACTTTCCTCAGATATTTTATTACATCGGCACTTTTCTAAGTAAATACTTGCTTTCGTTAGGTGAAAGAACTGCTAGTAATTTACCTTCTTACCAATTAAATGCTTCTTTGTACATTTAATAGAATTATAGTACATTAAATAGAATTATAGTAAGAGTTCACTAAAAGACACTACCATTTCAACATACGTATTCAGGAACATCACCTAAAAATTTAAAGCTGCATTTCTAACTTGCCATTCTACTCTTAAAGGCCTGTAGACTAGAAAGTATAAATTCTAAGGAAGAGAAAAGACCACTGCACATTAAATTAACAGAACTACTGTACTTTTTCTGAGCAATTCTCTCAGACAGCTTAAAGTCTTGACTGCATTGGCCAATGTACAGGGTTTGAAAACCAGAGAATTCTCAAGAAATCAGGAGACTTCTACTAAAATATAAAAAAAAAAAAACAAAATACAAAAAAAAAACCAAACAAATACCTGGCCATGTAGAATTTTATTCATGTGGATTACAAATGCAATCATAACAAAGCTAATCATTTCAGTGATTCTGCTGATTGCATCTCATTTCATATGCCAAGTTTTCTTTTTACCTTATCCAGTATTTGTATATATTTATATATAATAGTCTCTATAACCAGAATTTATTTATTTAAATTTTTTTTTCGTTTATTATTTCAGTATTATGCATCACTGGAGGGCAAAGAAATTTCATTACAACTTTTTTTTCTTCTAATTTCTTTTCCCTATGCAATGCTAAGCCAAGGATTCCTTGATACATTTATTACAGACACCATCCTTTCTTTAATACATGCAGCGTGAACCTGTCACAGAAGCAAGACTGTTAAGCAGTGAATAGATGAAGTGATAGAAGGGAGTAAGTAAGAAAAACAAAAAAAGAAACACAATAAAGCAGAAAGATAAATACTCTTAGGAAGCTATGTAGCAGAGAGCCAGTAACTGGTAGTTATGAGAAGAGCATGTAAGCAGTGTAAGAACATTAATAATCAGAGAGAAAATAAAGGTTTTAAACGGTGGAGGTGAAAAAGAAGCAGGTGAAAAGTTTAATGGTCATGTCTTTGAGCATAAATTTCAATGAAATGTAAAATAGGGTCAGATAAAACCTCATCTGGAAAGTTAAAGTTGCCAAAGGTGATAAACTTGTCAGTAAAGAGGAACAGACAGAATTCACTCTGAAAAGAGAAGGTGATCAATGGAGAAAGAAGCAGTTACAAATAGACAGCACAAAAAAACCCTATACCATCCTTATAGTTACTGAATTTGCCTAATGAAATTGTCATAAAGAAAAATACTCATTTAGGATAACACTTAAAGAGCATAGAGAGACCACTGCTGAGTTTTAGCACAAAGTAGAAAAAAAAGATTTGAGTAGAATTTTATTAGTCATTTTCATATAATTCTCAACCAACTTGTGGTAGTGTTCATGCTTATTTCCACTATGTAACTAACACACATGCACTAAGTTTTGGGCCGATTTTGATTGATGAGCAAGATGTACACCTAATTTGTGGCTGATGTGGGGGTTTTAAATTATTTTTCAATATATTTTTAATTATTATTATCACCAGTAGTTTTATTTAGCTAATGAATTAATTTTCTTACCTCCAATTCCTTACTTGGAGAAAAGGATTTCCACTGAGTGACAACTCCCTTAATTTGTGACAACCTCTTAACCATGTAATGACATCTTCAAGGTCTGCATTGTAGTAGAAAAGAAAATTTAAACATAAATTTGAATGCACAACCATATTGTTTTTCATAAAATCTTATGTCAAAGGAAAATGTACCAAAATAATGAAGTACCACAAGCAATTCTGCTACCTACACAATTGTGTAGTTAAAATTAATATCTATAACATCCATATTTGGAAAATATTTATGTTTTCTGTATAAATGCCTTATAAACAATTCAGAACAATCAAACTCAATGCTTGTAATTTAATTAAGAAGTTGTTGTTTGGATGGTTTTATATTTTTTTTTATAGAACTTACCTGACAAGCAGTTATTTTTGATATCCAGCTTTTCCAAAGATACAAATGAATTTAAAGGCACAAGCTCAGTTAAGCTAAAAACAAAACAGAAGAGGTTTGGGTTTTTTTTGTCAACTAAAGAAAACAACAGTTCATAGGCAGAAAGGCACTATAATCTTTTAAAGCTATGACAATTTACTTATTTACATAAGAAAATACTCTAGCTATCCAAGGTGCTAGAATTAATTACTGAAATTTTAACCTGAAAGCATTTCTTAGTCTTTTCGGTAGCTCAGTTTTTAATATTTACTCATTAAAGTTTTGATTTATCTGATAAATTGATAATTCTGTTTCACTGATGAGTATCTGAAGTCTTATAAAATTTACAAAACTCAACTGGCTTTTCTTTAGGCACCATAACTAGAATGAACTAACAGAAGGTCCTGATTCTGGATGAGAAATAAAAACTGCTTTTCCTCTTCCCTGTTTGTTCATGTCTCATTGCTCTAACTTGTCAGTTTCTCTTTTCCACTCAGCACATTACTGTCTAGATCGTAAAATGAACAGAATTTTCACAGTTGTATTTCTTAACAGGTCAAAGCTGCACTGTCTTGTAATATATTTTTAGTGGTCTTAGTACTTCTAAGACAGTGTCAAACAGATGTCTATTATACAGACCATTATGGATTGCTCTTGTTGAGTATCAGAGCTTTTCTTGTGCAGTAAGGCAGAAAAGCTGTAGTAAAGCCATGACAAAATTCCTTTTTGTAGTATTGAAGAATAAACCTAAGGCAACTGAGATACCATTCATCTGGATTTTGGACTGTTAGATGTATATTATCACTACTATAACATTAGCATCCAGCATTACTTGAGTTTCTTTACTTGAAAACTTGCATTGGTGCAACTAAGAATAAATGTTTAATGGTTCAGTCAGTTGCCAGAACATATATAAATATTACCTTTCAGATTAAAATGTTATTTTTTCTTTTTATGTTAAATAAGAAAGAGGGAAGAAATATTAAAATTAACATACAAAAATCTCAGTCTAAAATGAGAAAGCTTATGTATAAGCACATAACTTTTTTCAGCCCTGTAAGCACAAGGTCTAAGCATTATCAGGAAATGGTAACAGCAATGGCAATATGTGTGGTCACTTTATGATTGCTAATTTTCATGGAAGGCAGTGCTTACTGAGGGTTCTAGTGCTTTGGAAAGATATAAATCAGAAATCTTATGGCAGAAACATGACCTTGCAAAAACCCGAAACCCACTCACTTCACAAACTACAACTGGTCAGAGACAAAAACGCTTACTTGTTGCTGAAATGTGCAGCTATGTTCTGTTTCCAGCACAGGCATTGCAACTGAAAGACATGAGCTGGATTCAACTCTGGTACACAAATTCCAGAGCAAACCTAGTTGCAGATTCTTTAATCTTATTGAAAATTTGACTACATGCAAAACAAAACAAAAAAATAATTTCCATGTTCAGTTGACAAGCATTTCTATATGACAACATAGCATTTTAGTATTAAATTCAGAGAAACAGATATAAATCTGACTGAGCATGTGTCACTATACTTCTATTTCTTTCTCAAACTGTATTGTAAAGTCGTCCTGGTTTTAGTCCTGTCTAGTTCTATTATCTCCCTGCCAGTTATCCATGGAATCAAATAAATATGAAGAACTATTAATTCTAAAGAACATTAACCCTTATATGGATCTACATATATAGCACTACAAATATCAGCATTTTAGGTTCTCATGACCATCAAGAGTATATAAATATATTTAATATTTGCTACAAATGCCATCATAGATATTAGTGTCTAACAGCATGGCTGCAGACTGAAAATGCATGATTCAGATTAGAGATTCACATGTTAAGAAATATCCATCAAAGAAATGTTGTACTTTGCACAGAGGATGAAAGATAAAGCGCTTTTTTTTTTTTT
>VWZY01003896.1:36530-57590 GCA_013399075.1 Chloroceryle aenea | reverse complement strand
GGGGGCGGAATCACAACATTGCACTAGCTGTAGGATAAAAGTAAAGAAACAGCTTTTCTTTCAACAGCTTACTCCATTACATTCACTGTTTCTATAGAACGCTGAGTTACTTATGGTATAGCACACACATATGGAGCTGCTTATAAGTGTACATAAAGTGAGCGTAACAGAGCAGGCTACTGAAATGCCAGGAATTTTAAGGCTTTTACTATGCATTTAAGGCTATCTTGTCCCATTTGTCACAAAGATTTGAGATAAGCTATAGATACATTAAGAAAAGAAAGGGAATTGTTTGGGGAGAAGGTGTGTGTTTATTCTCATCAAACCCAGTTTGCTGTTGCAAAAACGTGTGCTTTTTCCCAGTTCAGCAGAAGAAACGGTGCATCAAACACTGTATCTCAGCTTGGCCACTGGAAAAACAGAATAAGAACTACAGTGGACATCAAAAAATGTATGATCATGGGATAGGCAAGTGACAAAAAGTACATGTTCATGGCCAGCCCAGCACAACTTAGATGCAGAGACTGCATTAAAGCTATGCCTGAGACTGTGCTCTTAAGCTTATTCTCTCCCTATCAGGCACATGAAGTCTTTGAGCAGTTTTGCAAACTTTTTATTACCCACAGCATAGCTATACTTTAATGTTAACAAAAAACAAGCTGGAGGAAGAAACTACAAGAAGATAGAGCCACATTACTGCATGTTCCAGAAAAAACTCAACAAGACAAGGAGGGGGGGAGGGGGGAAGAGCAAAGATGATGAATTAAATCAATACGTGTGATTCAGAATCTAACAGTAACAAATAACACTGCTAATCACAGGCAAGAAACACTTTCTACAAGCTCCAGAATAATTAATAAAAGAACAAGAAACCCCCCTAAAAGCCCAGCAACTTGAAGATTAGATTCTGTAAATACAGCTATGTGTTATATTTACATCCAAGAGTTTACACAGATGCTACTTCATTACAGATGATTTGAAAACAATCTGAAAAGTTATATAAAAATATAGGCTGTACATACTCAAATAACATTACTTTTTCCATGGAGCACATTCCTCATAATAACAGGACTCAGTCTTACAGATCTTTTTGCCCACAGGCTCCCAGCTATAGCTGACTCTGCTGAACTAAATGTCACATAGGATAGGATTCATCTGTTCAATGTAGACACCTAAATATGAGCTGGCCATTTTGACACTGTTAATAGTCAGTGAAAATGAACAAGCAATTGTAGAATATGATTAGTCTCAAAGCAAATAGCTAAAAATGGCAGATGATTCACACTCTAAAAGCATCTCTTCTTCACTAACGGAAGAGTAAAGTGATTGATAATTCAGAGTGTATATTCTCTACATAGTCTATAACAGAGCATATTCTATTTATTTAGCTGAGAACACTCTTGTTCAAGGTAGAATGGTCACAGACCAGAGAAATAATTAATTTACATACATTTTAAATTCTTTTACTATTCATATTGTACATTATAAAGATTGTTCGTTAATCTTTAAAAAATAATTTTTATTGAGAAAAAAGGTTGGGAATGGGGAAATATTTTTTTATCCTCCTGAATATATGGTAATTCTAACTTAATAGATGTACAGATTAGCTTAGAAAATGAATGGAGAGCTATTTACAGAGTATTTGAGTGCATGATGTAGTTTTACGCTGCTCATCTTGATCCTTCTTTTTTATTTTATACCTTTTAAACAACCATAAGACTCAAAAATTAAAGCAAATATGCTTGATTTGGAGGGCATTAACATATGTATGTAAAAAAAAAATTCTCATTTGTCCTTTTTAACTCTAGCAGTTGCACTTAGCATAGCCTTCAAAGTCTGTTTTGAATAAACTAGCTGTGAAATATGAAGTTTGACAGACATACTCTAGAAACAATTGCTAAAGAAAGGAGAAAAAAAAAAACCCACACCATGGTTTTAATAATGGCACAATCAATGCTCAAAAAATATTTTCATATACCCAATAGAAGAAAAATTACTTTTAATAGTTAATACTGTTTCAAATTTTCTTAGCTAAAGGTAGCCAATGTCAACCATGTATTTTCAAAGAATATCTGGAAAGACAGTGATATTTTAACTATACTGAGAATAATACTTCTTGGTTATATATTATGTTCCTCAGTTTTTCAGTGGAAGAATGTTTCTTGCTTACCTATTTTGAGACAGAAAAAGAATCTGCAACAGAGGCAACCAATACAAAGAAAGCATTCTCATAGCAGAAATGTTATTGTCATCCAAATATAGTTCTCTTAGGAGAACGTGATTTTCCAGTCTTGGAATCTAAGTAGAAAAGAGATGGTTATTCAAAATTAATATAAATTAGAGAAGCAACAATGGAATACTTACCAGACGCTTTTCATAAGTCATTACTAAATACAAGCAAGAAACACATTTTTGATATATGTATCATTTTCTTATTAGGTATGTACCAGTCGTCACACTAAATCACTACATATCAGGTGGTATTTTTAATGTCTTTTACCTAGTCAAGATAAACAATTAAAAAAAAAAAATCACAGTCTTTTAAAAAAAAAAGCCACAGCCTTACTATTTTAACAACCCACTTATTTGCTGTTTATTGACAATGTTTTTACTCTTTCAGATTTGTAAGAGAACCATTGTCAGTACACATGACTAAGTGTACCATTAGCAAACTACTTTCCTATTTTAACTGCTGCAGCACAAACTTCAACTTTTGGAGGATCAGCATACATCAAATCAGCCTGAACTATTACCTATATGTAATGATAATAATATTTTGTTACATTTTGAACAAAGAGTCAGCATCATATAATACAAACTGAAGATTAGATGCTATAAACAAAGGAGGATAATATAATTACTGAGGGGCCAATTTTTCAAGGACATAAGAGCAAGAAAAAACTGCTAGCCATCTGTATCTTTGAAAGGAGAAGAATAGTCTACCTAAGAGCATGAAACATCCCACAGTAAACAAAGAGCACATGATCAGCATTCTGAGATATATGATGGTTAACAAAGATGTATTCACAACAGCCACTGAATTCTAAGCTTTTACCTCCTGGAGGTTATTGCCTTGCAACTTCAGAATTTGAAGTAGGCCACAATTCTCAGTGCCTTCCACTTCTGTGAGATGATTAAAAGAGCAGTCCAGGTGAATGAGAGTAGGTGCTTCACAGAGACCTTTTGTGCTGATTAACTGATTATGGTCCACAATTAATTGCTGAAGACTTTTCAATGACTCCAGACCATCTGAAAATGAAAGATTTTAAATTAATTAAGCCATAATGAAATAAAACCCTGTTGGTTTTCAAGAAAACTCTGAACTTTCAATATATTTATATTATCTATAGTAACAATTAATATTAGTCCTGTATAAGGTTTAAAAATACCTACTGTATTTTGACCTTACCAAATATACAGTGCCTATAGGTTACAAATTTCTGATCCTGTTAACCAAGCAATAAAAGTTCATAACCCCTTTAGCATTTTTGCAGTAACAGAACATTCTTTTAGTGATGAACTATACTTACTATGCTTTAAGCACTTTTTAAACTGCTACACAGAACCTATGGGCTCTGTGAAATGCTTTTTTAAGTTATCAGCAAGGTGAAAAAAATTGTTTTTAAACTTATGTCACCACAACTTCTTTATTCTTTAAGCACACCTGGTTTAAGAAATTATGCCATGATATATTTTTAATTAAGAAATCGATGAAGAAAATTTAGTACCTTTAAGAATAAAGCTATGCTTCTATAGCCATTATACTCCAACAAGCCCACTCCTGAAGCTAGTGCAAAAAGCAAGAATATGTGTGAGCTCAAGCCTAAAAAACATGCAAAGGGAAAGGTTCCTGTCAGCATCTGTCTCTTTCACAGATTTTTTTCCCAAATTGCCTTACAATGGCAAAAATCACAGTCTTTCCATGATCCACATATGCTAGATGTTCTGCAAACTCAATGACACATCTGACTTACTACAGGCCCAAGCAGATTTTCTGCATGTCTGTAGTAAAACTCATTTGAAGAGATACCCTTTACAAAACATATCTAAAATAAGGAAACTGTGAATTTACTTTTCTTCCATGTATTCTTCACAGGATTATTTGAGGCAATACTTTGTCTCTCCTTTATTTCACCCTAAAACTCCCAAATTCCCCAAAGGAATTTGAGTGAGCTTCACAGAGGTGAATGTCTTTGTGCTTGTCCTCTGAGAATAAACTGGATTACAGTACCAGAGACCAATTTGCACCATGGATTATTGAGAATACAGAAGAATTAAAAAAGAAAATGAAAAGTAAGGAGAAAACAGAAGTAAAAAAATAAATGCCAAAGCTAGCAATACATTTAAAAAACCTCAGTCATAATATAGGCTTTCAAATCACAGTAATTTAAAAATGGAAAGCACCTAGTGGAAATAACACAATCACGTGATATTAAAGAGATATCCTAAATCTAAAACAAATGTCCCATACTGTAACTTCAAAATTGTGCTTTAGGAAATAAATACACAAACCTTTAATTATTCTGAAAGAATTTCAAACATGCTCATGACATATTATCCTGACTGCAAGATCCTGGTATTTTCTTTTCTTTGTGGATAAAAATAAAAAAGGAACCAGCACCATCTGGTGGTCTCAAAACAATTTCAATTCAGATAGCACTAAATTAGTCTCGAATGTGACAGAGGAGAGACTGCACACACAATAAGAAAAGGCAATCAGTTAATACAAGATCTGGAAATTTCCTATTCTGCATGCTGCACAAAGCACCTTTCTTATATCTCCTCCTCATCTGTCTTGTTTAATTAGATAGAATGTCATTCAGAACAGATATGTCAAGGCTATGTACAATAGGATCACAATGTATTCGGCAACTCTCAAAAGCAGTCCAACAGAAATATACACAAGACAGAATAATGTGATACAAACAGATGGAATTTTAATGTTTCTTCTGCACACATGTAAAATTAAAAATAAGCATGAAAGTCTTCTGCACATTTTCAGAAGATACTGTCTCGTTTATATGTAATGCAACCAAGAACAGCTATAAGCAGTATATGGGAAAATGCATTCTGTTAAAAAAATGTACAGTTTCAGCAATATTTGTGGAGAAACTTTATATAAGTAGCTCTTAGCAAGTTGCAAAGGGCACCTGGATTCTTTTAGCTAAGGACTCTGTCTTAGCTATCAGTGCAGTTCTGAAGTAACTTCTACATGTGACAAAGATTAATGATATGAGAGGTGTGAAATCTGACAGTGAACATGAAAGTGAAAAAACACATAAAAAGCGAAAACAAACCAAACAAAACAAACAACAACAACAAAAAAAAAACCAAACCAAAACCACACACACACAAAAACAATCCAAAAAACAACAATCAAACCAAAAAGAACCCAAACCCTGAAAGGTGCCTGATAATAGCAAACTTCACGTGCTTCCCTAAAGAGTAGGTCCAAAGAAGCATTTACGACTATCCATGACAATGTGTTGCTATTCTTACCACTGCTAGAATCTTGGCCAACATACTATGGCAATAGAGACAACCTACAGAAGTGTGTTCTATGGTTCAAGTCAAAATGCTACTTTCTGTGTCAGAAAATTTTTAAGGAAAACATTCGTCTTCTAAATACAAACATAGGCACTAACTTCAGTGTATTACTGACCTAATTACATAGATTATGGTTATGTATTCTTAAGTAGAAAAGCATAATTGAGACATTTTTCTCATAATCTTACTATAATTTTTAAGGGTTTTAGGCAACCCCAGTTTTTTTCCCCTGCTGATGCTGTATTTCAATGAGAGAAGAGAAAAAGAAAAAAAGGAATCACAGTATACTTAAAGTTTCCTGGTTTAATTGCTTATTGCAGTATCACAAACATAAATACGCCTTATTTCTTAGGAAAAAACCCACAGCCTTTGTTAGTACTGAATGAAGAGAGAACATTGCACAGTATTACAGCTTCCAAAATTGTTACGGGACATCCTGCAAGATTTACAGATGGGAGAGATACCTTAACTTCTTAAAACCCATAAATCCATTTTTGTGTATTCTATGTAACTATTTAAAACCAAAATGTTATTGTAAGAAATCAATCCTGTATTATGCATATGTTTTAATCAGACATTCTCAAAGCAACTCTGGAGGGGAGAAAGACTGATTCCAAGTTGATTTCTGTGAACATTTATTTACTTACTCAGATTCACTGAGTAAATATAGCAGCATACTGCACAAAAAAATCGTACAAGAGGATTTTACTCAGCTTGACCTGTACTATGATACTACATTCCATGCAAATGCCACATTCCCAAGTGTCATCTACTAATAATACTATGTCGTTCTTATAGTAATCTTTGAGACACTTTTATCAAATGAGATAAATCTGAATAATAATCTTAGACAGCACTATTGGCCACAAGATTATAGATGAAAATTCTTTAACCAGTTTATTTTATATTGTTTCTGATTAAGATACTCATATGTTTTCACAATAAACATTGACGTTCCAGCACCTTTATTCTCAGGTACTATAAACTCTGTTCACAAATACTAACATTCCAAATTTGCACATATGAGCAAAAAACATGAAAAAATATCAACATTAAACTCTCTAATCTACAGATTACTTTTAAAGTTTCCCGTTAACTATTTGCTATGCCTTTGTTATTTATCACAGAATTGCATTATCCATCTTCATATTGTTGCAACCTCCTTTTTTTTAAAGCATTGTAAATAACGTTTTATATAAATGCTTTATGTTTATGTTTAATCTATTATCTTAATAATTGTTTTATATTATTTTCCTGCAGTTGAGCAGGAAAACAAAGTATAACTACATATTTAAAAGAAAATTAAATGTCTAAATCAAGGCAAATGAAATCAAAATCTCCTTAGCTCTTCTCCATTCCCAGCTCTGCAATCTTTCCAAATCTTTCCAAGTAGCATCTTTAGATTTAGCACAGATGAAGATAGCACAACTAGAAAGTCACATTTTCAGCTTTATGTGTCAATTTTTACAAAATGAATTAATTTGTCACGTTGTTTTTTTTCTTGACTATAAGATTTTATTTCAGTGGACAAATCTCTGAAGATTGATCTCTGTTAAGACTATGATACTGAAGTTACATAAGCAGCTGCATTTTGGTGGCCTTTACAAATTTTGCAGTATATCATGCACCAAAACCTAAGTCTCTAGAGCACAGGGAGGCTGTTAAATCTAAATTCTGTTCTATATCCTCTGCTGCCTTCTTGAACTAAATTTTCTACTTTCAAGCCTTGAGAGCTGTCTTTCAAGTAATGATCTAGCAATTTACTACCACCTTTTCTCATCTGTTAATGTTGCTTTTGAACAACCACTAACGGTCTTTCCTCTGTACATCATTCCAAACCTAGGAAACTGTCTTCTCCACTTTTCAAAAAGCAAACCTTGTGGATATTTTTACTGCACTACACTTTCCTGACATTTTGCCAGTAGAAAAGGCTCTGGATCCTGATTACATCTATACCAAATCTACATATCACAACACTCAAAAGGTACTATTTTCGGCTTGCCAGGAGCTGAGATGCAGTGTCTACCCCTTAAGCACTTTGCAGTCCATGTGACAGTACAAACAGAGAGGCAAACTCTTGTTCACTACATGAAAAATTCTTGTCTGGCCAACAGAAAACTTCTATCACCTGTCATCACACTCATCAACATCTGTTGAGTGGTCTGGGTGCATGTAAATTCTAACTGGATGACTGCATGCTAAAGGTCGCTTGTTGATTGTCAGACCTAACAAATATATCTGCATTTGTAATTATAATACAGGTTGGCACATCTGCTGTGCCTAAATGATTTTCATGATTCTACCCTACACTTGTTCTTTTTCCCAGCTTTGGGGCAATGAGTAGCACCAAAGAGCCAGAGTGGTAGGGAAATAGCGAACAATAGTTTGGAGCCAGGAAGGGCAGTGTTTTAGTAGAAAGAGAGGCCATGGCCTAGTGTTAGTGTGGTTCACAGACTGAGACAGATAATATGATTTCTATATAACTACTTACCGTGTCAGCCAGGGACACACTGGAATTCCCTCCAGTTGCAAGGTTAGGCTTGATACTAATTGTTTCTGTAGATAAACTGAACTCAGGCTACTCACATATTCCAACTGAGTTAGCGCAGATCATACTAGGGGCCCCAATAGGCAGACTTTAAGTTCTCTTTGGCTGACAATAGTTATATGATCGGGTAGATGGAGTGCATGTCAGTAGCTAAGCTACACTACAAATGTGAAGTTAAGTATGCTTTAAAATGCCAGTCTGTTTTGTTTTCTGACTCCTCTTGGGCTTAGCAGCTGGCTGGACCTGAATCCAAGGGAAGTATCATTCTGAATCTAAGGAGCACAAGTGTTGTTATACAAATTGGAAAAAAATTATTAATTTTCTTACCAATCCGAGTGATTCTATTGTAGGAAAGTTCAAGATTTTGGAGACTTCTGCAGCCATCGAAGCCACAAACTGATGAAAGATGGTTCTTATTCACAATCAGAATACAGAGATTTTCAAGATTTTCACAGTCAATTATGTGAATGTTGTTTTCCTGCAATAAAGGACGATGAGAATATTAAATAGTATTTAAAGTGAAGTAGAAGAATTAAGCGTAAAAATATAGCAGATTGTCATCTCTTCTTATTTTTATCCTGAACTTCTAGCTAGGAGTAAGGGATCTCTACCTTTTCCCATTAGGAAAATAAACTGGTGAGTCATAGAAACTGCCTTTTATGTCCTGCTGGGATAGAACAAAAATATATCTTGAACTTCACTCTGCCTCTGAAAATGCCCAGAAATTAAAACAAAAAGTGTGAGAAGTTAAGGACAGAATGGCTTTTATATACTTTCCTAGCTTCCGAAATCCTTGCAAACTGAACTAAAAACTGCATAGAAACTATCATATTTAGTAGAAACTAACAAAGACAGTTAGAGGACTTTACTGGGATCCTTTTTACTAATAGTTAAAATCTGCATTTAGAGGTATTTTGGTCAAACATTAACACTGTTCTCAGCTAATGTTCTTTCCCAAAAGATCTTCTCTTTTAACATGCTCCTCCACAGGCCATTTTAATGAATCTTTATTGGATTTTTATTTCCCTATTTGTTGTCCTTGCTTTTTTCTTCTGGCTTGCACCTGCAAACACTCAAACAAAACTTTAATTCTCTGCTTTTGTAACAAGACTATTAAGCCATAGAGTCTAATTCCTATTCTGGAATCAGCATGCTGGCTAGATTAAGGTGCTACTGCAAGCTGCAGGCAGAAACGTCTACAGGTTTCCTTTGGAAGCCATAACACTAACTCCTAGTCTTGAACAGCCCCTTGAGATGCACCAGCAAGTTAAAGCATAGAACTGATATGGTTTAAATATTAGCTTCTGTATCAACAGAAATGAGGGACTATATCAAGCAGAAATGAATATCCAAGGGAAACAGAGGCAGCTGCTTTAGTTCTGTTAGAAATATCCATGAAGCAATCTTGGACAGTTTCAACTTTCAGAAAAAGAGGTGGTTTCTTCATTAAGTTTGAATGGAAAACAACTACCACATTAGCTGGCACAGCAAAAGTATAAAGTATTATTATTAATAATGCATTTATATATACTGTTAATATTGTTACTAGATGATTAATAAAACATCCTTAAAAGTATATCTAGAAGTCTTCTCCTCAACTAAATTATACTGATATCCCAGTGAAGCAATCCTGTATGTTATTTGACGCATAACATTTAAAAAACTAACAAAAAAACATCTCAAATAAACAAAAAACCAAGCAACTAACCAAAAACACACAAAAAACCCAACAACAACAAGACCACAAAACCAAAACTGTTCTGTAAGGGATGATATTTGATGTAAAAGAATTCATATATGAATAATAATCATAGTAAGACTGGCAGCTCAAATATGTATTACACTCTTATACTTTGTGCATTTTCAGGTACCCAAAATTATCAAAGTCCAGAAATTACATTCTGAATAGATAAGACAACTGAGAAAAGGTTACATGTATTTCAGCCTACCCTTTTGCGAAGTTCTAATTACTGGACAGACAATACTCCTTTAACTATAATTATTATCAGCTATCTTCTCCAAATCTTAAAAAAAACATACTGAAAATCAAGGAAATCCCTGTAAAGAACACCAATTACTGAGCAGGCAGAAACATACAAGATTTCTACAAAGAGTAAGGGCTTGCTAACTCTCTTGTGAATCGATGTTGTTAAAACACAAGAGGTAAAAAATGTGAACAGAATTGTTTCATGTAAATTGTCAAATTCTGGAACTGAGATGTACCCATCACAGACAAAAGCATTTTCTTTCGTTATTAAATTTACAAGGTCATGTAAGACACTGTGCAGTAGCAAGTATCTACACCTTTATGCCTTTAGTGTTACTCACTATAAAGTTCCTTGAGCATATATCTGAGAAATTTTATCAAATATTCAAGGTGTGTACTGCAAAGGACTCTTCCTCCTACCTACTCCTGCTTAAGCTGAGCACCTGCTACAGTGAACAGCATCTGCCCACTCATGAATCAGCAAGAATGAAGTAACAGAGATCTGCCACTGTGCCATACTTATGCTAATCCTAGACTGACATTATAATGAGCTTTTCTTAGCATAGCTTGATTAATTTGCAGGATGTTGCTTTAGTACAATGTAAACTGATACATGCAGTGCAAATCTGCTGATACAACCTTGTTCACAGTTTGGAGCATTTTCTTGATATTCCTATGCTCTTAAGGCACTAAAGGTTATACATTCAGTTGGATGCAACTGCCTAACCACCTAAGCACCAAAACTGGCAGGTGTCCCCAGGTTATAATAATCACATATACTTGGTACCTCCACATTGATATACTTTAGGTTTTTGCAGTTACTTAGTCCTTCCAGCACAACTAGTCCACAACGCCTCAGAGTCAAAACTTGAAGATTTGAACATTTGGATAATGTTGAGAGGCTACAAGCTGGCAGATCTTCGAGTGAAAGTGTTGTGACCTACATGCATTTATTGACAAATAAAATTAATTGTTTGTATATTGAGCATTCATTGCACAAAGTCACATTATGGTTATTTTTTTTAAAAAAAAAAAAAAAAAAAAAAAAGCCAAAGCTATATTCTACTAACACCTTAGAAAACTCAAACAACAAATGTTAATCCTTTCATGTTGAAATGGATGGCAGTGATAGGTTTGATCTGTTAAAAGGGAGAAGTTGTTATAAAACCAATCTGCTTTATTCTAAAGATCACCTTTAAATAAATGAAATGGATGCTTGGCTAATTACATAGAAATTGAATGGATGGAAAAGCAAAGCAATTAATAGTGTGAATTATCTTCCATCACATTATCATAGTGACTGTGTCTGCAAGAACAGTTAAAAATAGTTCAGATGAAAAGTGTCTATAGTCTAGTATGTCATCTCAGAGTGGATATCAAGATGGGAGCACAGAATAGGTTAGTAAACAGCAAGAAAAGTAAGTACTGGGAACCAAGAGATGTCTTTTATGGCAAAACCCCATCTTGAAGCTGATCAGCAATGTCATGTTTTTCAGCCTTTTTAAAACGCTGAATGAGCTAGATGAGAAGGAGCTGAAATGTGGAGCCTAGTACAAAGGCATACCCACATTAATTTAGGAGAAAACAGGAGCTAGGAGCTCTTGCTTTCTACAAGCTTAAGATACTATCAATCATTTGAAGACTAATACCATTCTGCTCCACAGTGCTCACAGGAATTTGAAAAGTCATTCTCACCGCCCTTCCTCATTTGTGCAGAGGAACTTTCACTGAGATCTATATTCTGCTCAGCCATAATCTCCTCTTCTCAAACAACATTCTGCTGACATACAAAATAAAACATAAAATAAAATAAAAAAAAAAACAAAAACCCCAAACAAACCAAAACACACACATACACACACTCACAAAAAACCAACCAACCAAAAAAACCCTACGAAAAAAAAAAAAACAAACCAAACAAACAAAAAATGCATACAACCAAAGAAACCCAAACAAACAGAAAAACCCACAACAAAACAGACAAACACAAAAACCAACCAACCAACAACAAAAAAAAACCAACACAAACAAAAAAACAACCTCCCCCCTGAAAAATACAACAGTGGTAGCATGGCTTTCCTTTTCTCCCTTTTCATTCTAAATCTATATACTTACCTGCTGCAGAGTTTTCCAAGGGCCACTATGAATTATCTTTTGTGTACTTAATGCAGGCATCTTTCTAACTAAACTTTTCCTTGGTCGTTTTTTTATAGTTACTTGTTTGTTTTGGTTTTCTTCATATGTTTTAGACCAAGATTTACATGTGTTCATCCAATATATTCTCTTCTTTTCAATATCATCAATATCACTGAAACACTCATTTTGAATTCTGCCCTGTGTTTCTCTGACTTCTTCAATAGTATCCTCCATTAGAAACATAGATTTCGTCATTGCTTCAGGCTGAGAAAACTGATCTTTGACATCTTTGTTAGTAGCATTTAGCTGGGCATTTGGTGGACTGCTGCATGTATTGTTTAGCTTATTTTCTACCGTGTCATTAGCTTCAAAATAAACAGATTCACCCTTTGAGGTATGACTACTTGAAGCTTTATTAAAATCCCTAGCTTGTGAGTAATTTTCTTCTACATGTGTTACTGAACTCATGTATACATTGTCATTATTTACTTGAGAGGAGTGCTCCTTCTTCTCAGAGCCTACACTGAGTGTTGGTGTCAAACTTATTTCTGTTGGAATCATCCAATTATTTGTTTCTTCCATCACTTCAATTTGTTTTTCATTTTTTTCATCTACTTGCTCATTTACCTCCTTCTGTTCTCTTATTGCTTTTACATTTTCTGTCTGCTTATCCTTTTTTATATTTTCTTCCTTGTTTTCTCCACTTTCCAAATATCCCTGTCTTTCAAGTTTCTCTTGTCCCTTTTTTTCCTCTTCTTATTTTTGCCTATTTTCTTCCATTTGCCTCTTATTTTTCTCCTCTTTTTCTTTCATTTCTCCCTCTATTTCCTCTAGTATTTTCTGTTTCTTCTTTATTTCATCTTTCCATAGTTTTAAGATTGGCGCATATTTTTTATGAACTAAAAATGATCTAAATCTAGCTTGGATTTTCACAGCTGCAGTATTCTGTTGTTCTGCCAGATGTTGTCTTTCTTTTGCTTTCTGCTCCTCCAAGGCCTTTTTCTCCTCTTCCATTTGCAGCTGTAGGTTCATGATAAATTCCTAGGACAAAACAATTAGGATAGACTTCAACCACTTCTAAAATATGACAGGTTTTGGCACGTATTTATCATTAATAAACAGAATCTGGTGTATTAACTGTTCCAGAATAACATTTATTCTTAAATACATGATAGCTCATTGTACAACTTTACCTTGTGTTGCATCATTTTGGCTTTCCAAGCTTTCTTTTCATTCTGTAATTCATCTTCTATTGCAGTTTGGTGTTTCTGTACAACAAATTAACTTAAATTCATATTGTACAAACTCTGGAATGTCACAAAACACCCTCTCTCTAATCTCCCCCATCTTCCTGACTTTCCAACAGCCCACTTTTGTGAATGCCTAAATTAAAATGAGAGACTCAGCTTTGTGAAGATCAAAATAAAAAGCTGGACAATTCTGTAAGTAATGCAGATTTGGTCACGTACTGCATGATGCACACCTTCAGAGTCATCATCTTGGTACTGACCTAAACAACTTCCTCTCCAAACTCTGCACTACTATTGAAGATTAAAACTATGCTTATGAAATAAACATTCAAAGTACATGTAGATAATAAAAACATAACATGAACAAACACTCTGAGAGCAGCATGAACAATCTCCCTGGTATTTCACTGGTATGTAACTAATAATCTTAAGACCTTTCAAACACTTGTTAAGTTTAGCTAAAGATTTTTTTTTTTTTTCACTGACATTGTTTATTGAAAGTTCAAGTCTATTTTCTAACTATTTGTAAGTAAATAGCATTTCCCTTCATGCCAAACATATTCACAGTCAGAAAAAAAGAGATCAAGGGTCTTTTCCCTTACAAAGTATTTTCTTAATTTTGGTGACTTGAGTTACCTTGCTGGGACCGAGATGCCTATATCTTCAAAAATGCACTAATCAGTTAACTGAAAATACAGTGTTATTGCTTCTCTCAAAAGCCAAATATTTAGGCTTAAAGTATTGTGGCCCCACAATCATAATGCATGATGGTTACATTTCTTTACATTCTCATACTCATACATGAAGAGCTATCAAATTTTATCCTTCAGTATGCACCACACACTATAACAAAGCATTATCAGATACTCTGAGACTCCACAGAGTTAACATGTGGAGGCATGTTCTGTTCATTAGATGAAGCCTGACTCAGTTTCCCAGATACAAACAAGAAAAGGGAGCACTGTCACTTTTAACTAGATGGAGCACAGCATCAGCATTTCTAAACTGAATTATTTTGGTTCAGATTACTTCACCTATGATTTTTAATCTAAATGTGAAACTGGGCAGTGAGGTCCAAAATAAGTACTTTCTGTGAAGGCACATTTTTAATTTGTGATTAATTTAGCACAATTCTGATTTCTGGTACTTTGACTGGTGACATAGTATAAAACTTCTGAAGGAACACACATGCAGTACAAATCAAAGTAATTGCTTGTTGTCCTATATTGTTGTCAATAAAATTAGTAGTTAGCGGATGTCAAGCAGAAGGGGACAGACAGTCTTTTCAGTGATGTCCAGTGACAGGACAAGAGGCAATGGATGTAAACTAGAACATAGGAGGTTCCACAAAAACATTAGGAAAACCTTTTTCTCTGGGAGGGTGATGGAGCACTGGAACAGGCTGCCCGGAGAAGTTCTGGAGTCTCCTTCTCTGAAGACTTTCAAAACCTGCCTGGACGCATTCCTGTATGACCTACTCTAGGTGATCCTGCTCTGGCAGAATTCTTCTCAAGCACCTGACTAGATGATCTTTTGAGGTCCCTTCCAACCCTAACATTCTGTGATTCCATGATTCTGTGATACTTAAATATGTCTTACATTCCATTTTGGTATCTCAAGTACACAGAGTTTAGGACAGTCATCCAGTTTGTAATCTATTTTCCACATTACATCTTGAATGCAGTAGTCTAGATGGGAACAGATTGGCTTCAGTATCATTAATTACCTTATGAAGAAACTCTAATTTTATTCTTTCAGCCTCAAGTTCCTCTTGATGCTTCACCCTTCTTTTATGCTCCTCTTCATTCTGTTTTTCCCATGCTTCCCTCTCAGCTTTCCACTTTTTCCTTTTCTCATCTTCAAGCTCTTTTTGTCTTTTCTCCCACTGCTCAAATTCTTGTCTACACTTTTCTTCTACTTCATGGTGAGCAAGGTTTACTCTCATTTCAACATCAGCTATAATTTTGTAATCAACAAAACAACTTTTTTATTTAATTTCTTAATAAACATTAGGGGACATTAAATAGTATTAAAGTATTGACAAGAAAACGATTCTGTGCTGCTACAGCCAACAATGTGTATCCTAAGAAAATCAGAACTACAGTGCAAGTCTTTTCTATCAGAAGTGTCTTATTATCATGATGCACACTTACTGACTGTGCTACAATCATGCGTATTCTACCGATATATATTTCAGGATTACATTTTGGCTTCAGGTTGAATGCCTTCTGTAGCTATTAGCAGAGGTTTTATAAGTGATGCACTCCACTGTAAAACATGCAAAGGCCATGGTGAACGAAATGTGAGTAAAAAAAAAAAAAAAAAGCTGTGGCCAAAGCACAATGTGCTCAGTGCTTCCAATCTGGTTTCTGTTTGTATTCGTAATTATTTAAATATTGGTTAGCACTTTTTGAAACAAATTTCTATCACAATATTAAAGATGAGGATAATTTTGAATGAGATGAAAGCACAGACATATGCTCATGTCCAATTCATAAAGTATCAAAATCTATTTCATACTGTAACATGTAATTCTTTAAAAAGAATGCCATGACACTTATGAAAACAGAAAAGCAGGAAATAGCGATCTCATGCTAAAGATCAGCTCAACCAAATGACTAATGTGTTTGCTTACCTGTAACAAAATGGTCATCAGTGACCACTTCATCACTGGTGGACTGACTAAGTGTTATATCAATCTTTAAGTCTTCATTTTCAATTTCCAATAGTACCTAATATAATTTAATATTGTCATTAAGAAACAAGAGACAAAATTTAATAGCAGAAGATTATAAAAATTTTCCAGAAAAAAGATAAGCTTTTCCTCATATGACAAGTACAATAATATGAAGCTTACTACTGACAGGAATCTTTAGACATGGACTAATATAAATGTATCAGTTAAAATTTTGTTGTCCATAGTAATAAATATTGGAGCATTTCCCAAAATGCATAATATTTCTATGTGATATTTTAATATATTTTACCTTGGAAAAATGTATGGTTTGCATTTGGGATTTGTTTTACTTTCTGTGGAACCAAGCAGTATATGCATTAATACTGTTATGCAGTATAAGGGAAGACCAAGTCCATTTGAAAGTAATGCTATCGACCTGAAGATTACTATATATATCTTTCATTGTTCTTTACTGGCAAGAAGTAATCCATTTCTGCTTATTTATCATCTGTACATCACACGCTTGGGGCATATATTAATATTTGTAATGAAGCTGAAGTCACATAAAGTAATTGTGCTGTTCTAAACAATGGTCTCCTGAGAACACAAAAATCATGTTTGCAAAATAGCTCACTAATAAAAGCCAGGCGACAAATTAGAAGTGATTAAATTAGATACAGGTTTATGTTTTTTTAAGAACTTCAGGAAGTTATTGAGTCAAATTCTATGAAAATATAGAAGAACTTAGATTCATAACTCTTGCTTTGTCTTTGGAAGATAGACATATGACCATGTTTACATTTTCTATAAAATAATTGAATCTATCAGGAGCAAGATTAATAGCACATCCTCCTGAACATCATGAAAACAATAAGATAGAGAAATATAAAAGTGTTATCATGATACTGAGATAATATTCTGAAAAAAAAAACCAAAAAACAACAAACCAACCAACAAGAAAGGATTAATTACTTTTGGTTTACTTTGTTGATTTTTGTGCTTAGCATATCAACTACTGATACAGAGAATTTATTCCAAATTTAAAACTTACAGATGGTGTATTACATTTAATGTTCCAGTTCCAAAGAATTGCATATACAAACTCATTTTAATACCTTATGGAAAGTCTGACTGAAACAAAACTGAACACATCTATAGGTCTCCTTAGGAGGCAAACAAAGCAAGTTTAAGTTATCTAGATTACTTAATAGAATTTTGTTCAACTGATGATATTGTTTACTTATAGAATACTTTTTTTTTAAATTGTTCTGGATCTTCTTCATTCTTTTCAGAAGCCAATTCTGCCACGTAATCTGAAGCATGGCAAAAAACTACCCCATGTATGTTACCTAAAGGAGAAATAAATATATAATTTAGTACACAGGGAGAAAATCCTTTACCAATATTCAGTTCTGCTCTATATTTCTTTAAACTAAAATAAAGCATTTTTTTTCTCTTTAAAACTCTTAAACAACACCTCCCGCCTCCAACCCCCCGTTTTATCAAATGTATATGGGAGTCATTAAATCTACAGTAAAAGCAGTTAATACACGTAGTTGGAACACACATAATGATACGGTAGGAATCTAGTGAGAGCAAATAAGAAAGAAAATTCCACAGCATAGAACAAAGAAGAACATTTTCTGGGTAGGAAAATAGAGCAAAACTTGTATGAGATAAGTCAAAAACTGACAAAGAACTACAAAAAGAATGAAAAAGATTGTGTCCATTACAAAAAAAAAAGATAAAAAGAAACCTTCCTCAAATATCAAAATGTATAGACAATAGAGAACTTTAGTTCACAAAGATGGTTGCATTAAATAAGCGTGAAACCCAAGATGATGTGAAAAACTAGAACAGAATGGACGATGCCATCCCTTTGGCATATAAAGTATAAGCTTGGCTTCAGTCACTCACTGACACAGCAATATTATTCCCAGTTACAAGCTCATTTCATTTCATGCCAGCTTGGCTATTTCTAAAAACAAACAGACTTTAAACATATTCTATGGGGTTCATCTGTAACTGAAGTGATAACTTCAGCTACTAGTGACTTCATTTTAGATTCTCATGAAGAGTCTGGCCCAGGTCCTATTTTAGAGAATCATCCTGTAGCTTGCCTTGATCTGTGGTTTAGCATCAGATAAATTTTTAGAAAAAATAAATTTGTACTCAGATGTTAATCCCAGCAGCATTGCATGGCTTTATTCCTAGAATTTTTCAGCATGAATCCTGATGCATGCTGATGCAATAGGCTTCACTGCTTGCATTGTATTACTGATGACTGTTAGTACCAGCTCCACTGGCAATATGAGCTGCATAAATTTTTTAACTGTGATCCCTGCTTACTTGCAGTTTCTTCATCTTCTAAGTCTTGCAGTATATGCCTCTCAGCATCTTCATTTCTGCTCTTTATAAAGTTTAAATAGGAGAGAACTGGTTCTGGCAAGTAATCGGAAATCTAGAAAAACATGATGTTTGACATAAATTCTACATTTTCATCTCAGCTGTGACTGCAGGTGTGAGACATTATTTTAGCTTCACCTATAAAACACTGATGAAGAGTTAGTAGCATTGTTTTGTCACTCAGTGAACAATTAAAAATTCTAATTTGTAATTAGATTCTAATTAAATTTTGTTTGGAAGAAATTTTAGTAACTTATAACCAGAAACATGTTTCTATTAACATTTTAATTGCAATCGTGTTGGATCAAGAAGTTAAAGAAAAGGTTAAGACAAAAATTATGGAGTACCTATGAAGCACAGGATCCTAAGAATGTTCAGACTCTTTAAACAATAAACTAAATTTAACCTAATGTTTAGAGTATGCATGTAAATCAGATGCTTAAACTTTCTTTACTACATACATATTTTCTGTTCAAAACTCCATCTTTTACTGCATGGATTTTGAAAAATGGGCTGCCTTCTCTCCCATGTGTAAATTGCAGTAATTATTGCTGGCATTCAGCATGTGATTGAATAAATAATTATCACTGATGCCTTTGCCTATCTCTATAGCATATCAAACATATGATCTATGGTTATTATGGTCAGATATGACTGTTGTGGTTTAAGGGCAAACAGATTTGGGGGGGATGACAGGTGGTAACATTAAGACCCCGAGGAATCAGAGGCCAGCTGTTACTCCCTCCCCTTGCCTGCCACACACCATGTAACAAGTAGATAGGAAGCTCAGGGGGCGACTCTTCCTTCCCAGGCTCTGGGAGCTATCAGGGCATCTCAGCAGGGCTGGCCCTGACTCCATGTGCGCTGCGCAATCCATCTCCATCCCCACACGGGTTTTGTGTAAAGTTCTGTATCCTTCTGCCCTTAGTATTCCTTTTTCTTTTTTTCTCCTGTTATTCATTACATTTGTTATAGTCTTAACTTGCAATCTTGGGTGAGGCATTTTTATTTTTCCTTAGTCCCCTTTTTATCCTCCCCTGGGAGGGAGGAGGGATGGGGCTAACAGAGAGAAATCCTGCACTGTGTTCCATGGTGGCTTGCCGCGAGCCTGAAACAATGACCAGTATCACCTATGCTAATATTCTACAGACCAATTCTTTTGCTATGCATTTGAAAGACTAAAATAACTGAAAAGGACCCAAATAACTGATCGTATTTCAGAGGAAAATCTTTCCCCAAAGTAAGAAGTAATCCATAAAAGAGGACTTAAACCACAATTTGTGTGAAATTAATAGCAGGAAGTCTTCAAAAAGAAGACAGTCTCTGGCAAGATTTAAATGAAGACTCTTTGGTTTATTAATCCATATTTATCTGCCTCTTTAGATTTAATAAAATCTCACAGCTTCAAATGATCATAAACCAAATCATCCACAATTCTGTGGGGTTTTTTTCACTCAAGCAGAATGCTGATATTAATCTCTTTTATTGTCCTGTCACCACTGGAGGTTACATTTTTCATGAAGCAATACTACTGAGCACTTTTCAGAAGAAATCTTCAAGTTCGGTATGTTGGGAAAAATTTCATTAATCACATAGGCTTTCCATGCCCATACTACTTTAAAGCAGAAAGAGAAACAGTTTTAGCTCATTAAATACTTACTGTCTCACTGTCACTCAAAGCTTCATCTGATAACTCTGTGTCAGGATCATCTGCTTCAAAGGAAGAAACACTGATTCTACTTAATTCAGTTTCTATTTCTTTTTCAATCCCCTTGATATCTTCTGACATTCTAATTCCCACAGTGTCTTGTCTGCTTTTAAAGCTACACAAGGAAAATACTAACTTTCAGCACAGCATGAATCAAAACAAAGAGTATGCTTATTTAGCATAAGTTTATTCAGATGTCCATACTAACAAGCAAAATAAAGAAAAATATTTTGTGGTAAGAGAATTTCTCCGCAGTCTACCCCTCTAAATTTTGCAAGTGTTACCAAATTTCAATACAAGAAACCTGTCTGCTGTCTATTCCTTGTTAACAGTAGCAGTGCTGTAACATAAGCTTCATAAGGTTTTTTTTTCCAGCACTAATACCTGTAAACAAATCCCCAACTAAATCTTCAAATGATGAATACATATTAACAATTGCAAAATAAGACTGAGACTCCAGAAAGCACTCTCTGAAGTTGCAAAGGCACAGAGAAAGCAGTGAGAAATGGCCTACACCATAGAAGTACAAGACTTGTAGATGGATGGATGCAGGAGGGGAAGGTAGCGCCTTGCTCTCCGCGCTTTCCTCCACAACCGCACCCCTCTTCTCTTTCTCCAGTTAGGGAGCAAGGGAGGCAGCCCAGACCCGCTTCATGATAGGCGGAGAGCAGCTCCTCGTCCTTCGCCGTCTCCTGGACACACCGAGCGCATCTCAGCCGTGAAGGCGCAAAGCAAGTTCCCCGGTGAAACTACATCTCCCGGAGGGCATCTCTGTGGGGGAGGACGGCCGCCCACCGCACG
>VWZY01003896.1:1024-21491 GCA_013399075.1 Chloroceryle aenea | reverse complement strand
TATTTTAATATATTTTAATTATATTGTATGCATTATATATGTATTTTATATATCTTAAAACGCAATTTAATATAATTTAATAATTACTAATACAAATAATTGTTTTCATTATTTATGACAGATAAGTATGTGCATTAATACTGTCCAAATTGGTGTCTGATCTATGTGTTAGAAAGTGTTTTGTTTTAAAGAAACTAAAAGTAACAGTATGTTGTGTATGAAGTGATGCACTTCATTTGTAAGAGAGAAGTAGAAATACTGATACAAATAAACCAATGATTTAACAAAGTCTGATAGTAAATGTGACAATGATTTAACAAGATTTGATGGCAAGGTACACTTTATTATTTACTGTGTAGAGGACAGTGTAACACAAAACTTCCAGGGAGACCTTCCTGTGGATTCACAGTGTTCAGAAAGAATCCCCTTTCTTTTAAACTTCTCAAAGAGAAATTCAAGCATGGCTAGATCCAGTCCGGGTCCCAGAGTTGATCAGCAGTTTATGTCTAAAGGATTATTCCTGTGCAACCAATCCTTGATTTTAAATCAATTAGCTAATATTTCAAAGTTTAGCATGCTATTAATCACTCACTGAGAATCTGTTATGGTAAGGAATCCCTTAAGCTTGAGGAGTAACCTTCAGACAGGACCTCCCTCAGGAGGAGATCCTGGCATGCAGCCTACTACTGTGCAGAAGAGCTCAATGGGTCCTAAGGCTGTCCACTGTTTATGCAGTGAGATGATTTAATTATATTTGCATACCAACCTATTTCAGTTGGCACATGCTCAGTTATCCCTTAGATGTTGAGCATGATTTATAGCCCTTATCTGTTGTGCTGTTACCTTTCTTCACAGAGTCCAACTTAAACCTTAAGCAGGCATCATGACCATCACCAGTAGCTATTGCTTTAAACAGAAAAAGGAGGTGAGGGAAGCACACTACCACACAGAACTACTCTAGTATTTTAAAAGCAAATAGCAGAGTCACTGATAATGCCCTTTCCAAAGTGCTGTGTCATGTCATTGCTAAAGAACACAGATTTCTTAGAGATCCTTGCTTCTATGCACTAGCTCAAAACCTCCAGGTGGTGACTTTTTTTTTCCTACACAGACTTACGATGTTTTGCAGAAATAATAAAAACAAATGAAAAATCTAAGAGCAAACATTTAGAATGTTGCAACAGATGTGCAAATATGAAGGGGAAAAAGGGCACTGCAGTAGTTCTCTGTATTTAATTGTAGCCTTTTCAATTTCCTCCCCCTCAAAGACATAGTGATTTTAAGTGTATCATGAATATATGCATATATATATATATCTTTCAAATAGTGCTATAATTGGCTTCTTTGCATTGCACATGTTTCATTGTCTTTCAAAGCCAGAAAGGAATTCATCAAAGAGAGAAAGGCCAGGTTCTTCTTTACCTCAAACCAGTTCACATGGGTCTAACTCCACCACATCTAGTGGTGTTCCTCAAGGTGAATAGCAGTGTGAGCAAGAACAAAGCCCAAATCACAATGCTTTCTCCAGCTTTTTTTGGAGAAGAGAGGAATGTCTAAAGAACTGAAGGTACGTATTCCCTTTGCTGCCTTCATAACAATAGACGTATATTTATTCATGTGTTAAAATGGGATGAGAACCCCCTTGGAGGGTGTTTTCTATAAAATATATAATGTAATATACTAAATGGGCTATGCATAGGTAGGATAAAATATTGTGAAGATTATTAGAAATGTAAATAGAAAGGAGAGGTTTAAGCTAAAAAAGTTATTTGAGACCACCCTTAGCTGGATCTTGATTTAGAAATAAAAGGTTGAAATGAATTTTGAAGTGCTGTACTTAGGACAAGAGACAGAGATTCAGAAATTCTTGGTTCATTTTCCTCCTAGTTCCATTGTTACTAGTAAGGTTACTTGAGATGGGTTCTCCAATGGTAAGAGTCAAAATTCACATGCTGGGAAATCAATAATAAATCCAGTCTAAAAAGACACGTTTGGATAGCATTTCTGTTTATATTACCAAGGTATTTTTACCAAGTGTTTTTTAGTACTATATTGTTAGGAAAAATGTCTGTAGACATTTTCATTAGTATCTGGAAGAGAAATGCAAGCAGTTTATGAAAGACAGAAAATGAAATTCCTCTGAAGTACATTGTGTCAGCTGATAGTACGGTAGAGTAAATTTTGAGATTATTTAATGTTTCATGATTGGAATCTCTAATATTTTTAGCTGTTTGCTTTTGCTTTGTTATGCAAAAGTGTGTTTGCAGCACTTTTGCAGTAAAAATATTATTGATTGCAATATCCTCATGCTAACTGAGGATTCTGGTGAAAGACATCATTCAAATGGTAAACTAACTTACTTGCAGTGCATGAAATACAGATTGGTTTCTTATTGAATTTAGCCCTCAAGGAGCATGAGGAAAGCCCAATGCAACAAGACACATTTTTACAGTATGTGATTAAATAAAAGAGTTACTTTACAAGATATCAAATGTTACATAATCCCTTGGTTTTATGAATTCTTATGTTCAATAATGTCAAAGGAGAGGGAGTTTCAAGGTTAATCTGAATTCTTGCCTTTTCATAGTTTATGTCAGACTTCTGACTTATGTTTCATAGAAATTATAATTCTTCCTGACAAGTTCACCTCAAAGGCTGGAGAACTGGGTCAGCTAAACTGTCCAAAAACCAAAATTATAAGATCATCATAACTAATTAGGTTTACAGAATTTTTCTAGACAACTCTTGGGTCATGAGAACTGCTTTGGAAGTGTGAACACTCACAAGATGGGAAATACTTCTTTTATATATCAGCTAGCCCTGTTAGGATGATTACTGCATTAACAGTGGTTAGATTTGATTCAAATCAGAAAAGCTTTGACTCCATCTTTTAAATAAGATGGACTTTTTTTTCTGAGCTCTTAAACAAGTTGTGTTTGTTTTGTTTTTTTATTTTTTTTCTCCACAGCCAGAGAAATACATAATCTCTGAAGGATCCTTACACCAACAGTTAGTTTTCAGTTTTCCTCCTGTTATCCTGTTTGATGAAGGAATTGGAAACCTGGTAGCTCAGCTCTGCCCCTACAAAGTCATAAATTGCCACCACTTTGTTTTTGCTTTCTACCTGTCTTATCTATGTTGAAGGTAAAGCAAGAACTCTGAATTTAACTAGGGGACATAGGAGGTGTAATCCTGTTGAAATTTTACTGCTAGAACTTGCTTATTGCTATAATCTCAGGTCTAAGACTTGTAGAGCTAATGGAATGCTATAAACTTACAAAATTTTTGCCTCCCTTTGTGCTACGTGGCATATCAGGACAAATATTTGTCAAATCAAAGGTATGTCAGTATTCTATTTCCTAGCTCTGTAGTTTCAAGGTCTTTACTGTAATTCATGGCATGATTTTTTTTATTCTTAATTTATTTATTTTTTTTCCCTAGTACTTAGTAAATGGAGATGTTGATTTTTAATATATACACCTAAAAACTTTAGTTATGCCTTTTGAATTTTAAATGCACTTAAGCATACCATTACATGCAATAAAAAAAAATAAATAAACAAATTAATTAATAATCATAGAAATAGCAATGAAAAGGAAGGTAACAAAAAAGAGAGAGAAATAAAAACCCAAGGAAGACAAGTGATGCACAATGCAGTTGCTCACCATCTGTTGACTGGTGACCAGCCAGTCTCTGAGCAGTGATTGGCCCACCCTGGAAAATTCCCCCCAGTTTATATACTGGGAATGGTGTCTTACGGTATAGAATATCCCTTTGACTAGCTCAGCTCAGATGTCCTGGCCATGTTCCCTCCCAGCTTGTTCTGCACCCCTCACTGTCATAGAATGGAAAACTGGAAAATCTTTGACTTAGGATAAACAGCAACAACTAAAAAGTAAATATTTTCATAATAAATCCAAAATACATCACCATTATGAAAATTAATTTTATCTCAGCCAAAACCAGAATAGTATTTAATTCTGACTTTTACTTCATGCAAAATGGAATAAAATGTCTGTGTAAAAAAGAGCTTCTAAAGAGAAGTCATCAGTCAACAGAATAGTTTATTGAGTTGTGAAAGAAGGTCAGCCCCGCTAAGCACTCAATAGTCATCTATGAAGACCAGCCTTGCAGACAAATTGTAAATATAAATAACAAGAAACTTCTCCCTATACTACCTGATGACTATGAAGTGTTGTTCAGAGAGTGTAAACTATTTCTGTAAGACCACATGCAGAGACTCAGGCCATGGGTACCCCTTATGCAAGACCTTGTGTATCCAACAAAGCACAGCAAGCAATGTGGCAGCAAGATCAAGCAGGTCTGAACAGAGAGTGAAGAAGCAAAAGAGATTTAGGTCATCCTTGCTAAGAGGTTGTTCCATAACCTACACCTTAATGGAAGTGAAAGGAATTATAATCTAAATCTAATGATTTTGAATTTATACTTAATCCACTTGGCCATAATTGTAGGCCAGTACTGTACATGAGAGGGTGTGTTTGTGAAAGTAGAGAAATTTGCCTATGACACAAAAATAAGGTATTGGACTGTTTCATGACATTAACGAAAAAGGGTTTTATGTGGTTTCTAATGAGTTTGAACCTGTTCAAGTAACATCACGTAATAGTTTAATGTATCTTATAATTGTCTTCAATAATTATAAGCTAGCCTTAGGGGCAGTTGACTAACAGCAGCTCCCAACAATTTTCTTGTATCAGCAGCTACAGAAACGAATTTGAACCCTAGGATGAGAAGGTCTACTCCACTGAAATAGATGAAACCACATTCAGCCCAGGCTTCATGCTTAACAGAGAACCATCTATATGTTTCCACTCTAGCTTCAAATTATTTTCATCAACTATACACAGTCTTTCTGCCACTCTCAGTAGTGTAGGTATGGAATCCCCACGTGATTTCTATTCATGTGGAGGACTTGCCACAGAGCTGTTTGATTCTTTGCCTTTAAAGTCATCATTAATAATTTTAAGCTTTGTTAAAAAATACTTGGAAAGGAATTTACACTACACCTGTCCTGTGCATTAACATATTCCTCAGGATCCCTGAAATATAGCATAATCTGCATTTCTCCCATTAAGTTCATGAAGTTCTATTAAAACCCCATGTCTCTGTAAACCACATTTGAAATTGGGGATGCATGGACATTACTCTGGATCCTTCTGCCACAGTACCGGACAACATTCACCATCAGGGATTAACAAGAAGCTTCCTCATCTTTTAGGAGTTAAAGATGAAAAATTATGCTTACTTAATAATATATAAAAGGTAAGGCCATAAATAGCTGAAGGAGGACTTACAGACCTTATTTAGTTGAGGGAAAGTTCTGCTTTTGATTTCAGTAAAGCTACATATTTTAAATGGAGTTGAAGAAATTTAAAATCCAGAAATTATGCTGTTGTGTGGAAAGAATCCTGTGAAATAAAACTAAAAACAAAATAAACAAAATGTCTAGAATCAACCTTTCATCCCTAAACTACTTCTCTAAATTCCTCCACAAATTTATTTCCAATTTATTTTGGAATTCAAAACAAATATCAGACTGATTTCTGAATTTCAAAGAGGTAGCTCATAGCTTTAGTAGCCAGTTTTATTCATATTCTTCAAATAATGAATGACAGCATACATCTTGTATTCTTAGTGCATTTTCTACCCTTTTATAAATGGTATTGTGTGAGCCTCTTCATATATGTACTTTTGGTAGCCTGATAAGGCTTAATTATAATTCAAATAATCTCATTTATAAAGAACTAGGACTAGGAAACACTATTTATTTGTGAAAAATACACAACCCAAACCAGATAAATATGCCCACTGACAGATAAGTCATGAGACACATTGTTTCATAATGGTTCATCATATTTACTATAATATTTGACATTTTTAAGTAAAGGAAGTCTTGGTTTTTGAACAGATCAAGCTATAGCCAGGCTCAAAAGGATCAGCTGAGTGTCCTCAGGTTGACAAAAAAAAATAAAATCCACACTTTAAACAAATAAAGATTCTATATTTAACTAAAGTTAATAAGAGAAAGAAGAAGCAATCATAGACACTATAGAAAAATAAAACCGTGGGTTTGAAAAATCAAGGGTTTTTTTCTTTGCTTTGCTTAACTGTATCTGATGAGGTGTATACATCTCCATAACCAAAACTCAGAGTGTTGCTAGTCTCTAGACCTAATCAGAATTCACCATCCAGATGTCATCTGGGGGCTCAACTTAGCCAGTATCCTCAGAGCTTACTGACCATGTGGGGCTCCAGTCAAGCAAATTTGTGGGTGTAACTGCACACTCATGCAGCTTATGGACAACTTGTAAGTGTCTGCAAACTGGATAGAGTGGAGACAGGACCAGAGAGTGGAGCTCTGAAGAATGGGTCAGAGAAAATAGTGGGGTCATGGGTTTGTTTTGTGCCAAATAAACAACTTTCTCCTTCTTCCATTTTGTCTCTGCTCATACCATGAAAGAATGGGAAAGGGAAAAGATCATTCCAGATCTCCAGAGCTCAGAGGTAGGGACATGAAGGTCAAGAGCAGCAGAGTTCAAATAGGAAAAAGAAAGGATAAAATGGATAATCAATGTCTTTCAGCTGGAGAATAACCTCCAATGGTTAATTTTGTGTTTCCTCTCTCTGAGAGAGAGAAGAGCAGCGGAAGTTTCCTATGCGACTGAGTACCCCGAGGTGGTATGCACTTCTGGAATGAGACACAGCAGTCAACAGAAGTAGGTTTAACAGCCAATCTAAGAAATAGCTCACTCCTGAGAGAGTGTCTCAGTTGCTAGATGGGACAGTCAAGCTTTCACTTGTCACCTGTTTGTGCTCCACTGAGTCTGACATTATTTTTGATCAGAGCATTGCTATTCCAAAGGCAGAGGTGAAGTTTGCCCTCTCACACACTCTCTTGGAAACTTTATGAGTGGTGGGCAGAACACCATATGCCGCTGGAGCATTGGTAGATTATAAGACAGCCCTCCAGACATGTGAGTGTAAGTGCTTTAGCCACCATATTATCACCATCTGCAGCCAGGTTTTGAAAGGAACAACTGTTATATCTTTGAAATAACAGAGGTAACTACCTTTAGGAAAGATTCAGGAGCTTTGTCTTTCAAGAGGAAGAAGATGCATTCAGATAGTGTTAAATAAGGTTAAAACTCTCACTTAGCCTCCTAACTTTGGACAGTTCACTTTCCCATGTGGTGTTTTTGAGACCTAACTGTGAGTAGCTCTGAAATATATCCTTGCACTGGGCCAAGAACCTGCACCCATGTGTGAATCTGGGCTGACTCATTCTTTGCTCATGTCAGAAAAACTTGGTAATAATGCACATGATAAAAACTAGCCTCAGACACACTGTCTCTACCATGGAAAGACCAGTACTGTAAGATACCAAAACGGATTTCTTATAAACACTGCAATTATAATTAATGCTTCAGACTGCTTTCCCTGTTCAGACTGCAGTTTTCATTTTTCTTCAGGTCATCTTCATGTGCTTGACAATCATTATGTTTTCACACTTATCACAGAGATAAGGAAAAATGAGATTCAGAAAGCCCAGGTAAAATTCTCATACATTTAAAGTTATTCAAGAAAATATGCATTTTTCCCATGATGATAACACGATGTTCTTGCTGAGAACATATATTCTGGAGTGAAAACTTGAGCCCTAGAAACCAGTAATAAAATTTTCTTTGACTTCAGAATACTTTGGCATTCACTGCATCTTTTAATGCCCAATACTTTGCCTTAATCACATCATCCTTCCCTATATGTGTGCGAATAAAGCGTGTTTTTATGCCTGAGAACTTGGTTTATTTTTTTTTTTAACTTTTTAAAATATATATATATAAAAGATGCAACATGTACAAAGATAGCAATAGATGTGGGTTTTTTTTTCTGTATTCAAATCTGACATAGTAAATAATTCCATTAAGGGTAATCTCTTGGATTTCTTTTCTCTCTAGCTAGTAAATTTTCACAAGACAGTGGTTCTTTTTAAAGAATAGGTGCTGTTGCCATGCTATAAATTTCCCATGAGGATGATCTGAAGTGTGTGATGACTTCCACTCCCAAGGACAACAGTATAGCAAAATTAGTAAGGAAGTTATTTGTCCTGAGCTGCAGAGTCTGACAGTGGAGTAAGCAATAAAGCGACACCCTTATGTAGTCCTTATTTGTCAGCTACAACCTGTATGCATGCAATTTATTTTCCTGACAAGTAACACTAAACCAGAGCTATTCAGATATCTCAATGCAGTGGTTTTCAAGTGGCTCTGTATGTTTTTCAGAAATAAATGCAAGGGTTTAACCATTCAGTCCCTCATGGCATTGATTGAATTGCTGTATTTCAGCCTCATGTATCACTTTTGAGTTAGTGGAACAAATTTTAGCTTTGTCTAGACTTTATCTGTAGAGCGTGACTGAGAAAGAGTATACTAAGTCTACTACAGACTCTTATAGTTTCTGAGGCAATACCTGTTCCTGTAAAGATAGGAAGGATTCAATAGCTTGAAGCAAAATCTCCTACTAAACTACTTTCCTGTTTGTGATCAGGTTTTAAAGGTAGTTTCTATTTTAGGAAATCTGTACCCACTTGGGATCAGGAAAAGAAGTTCAACCTAATGTTGGCCCTGCAAAACAACATGTATAATGCTAGGTCCTGAAGGAAATGGAAGCAGTACACCTATATCTTCCTTGTTCTGCTATGCAGCTGGTCAGGAAGTGGGTTGGTGTCAAAGAAGGTTAACTTTACTGTCTCCAGACATGTGAGAATCATGAGTAAGGCCTGAAAATACCACTTGTCTGACTTGACATTCACAGGGAAAAAAAAAGGTAATAATAATAATAATAAAACAAACAAACAAAAACCAAACCAAACCAAAAACAAACAAACAAACAAAAAAAACCCCACCAAACAAACAAAAAAAAACACAAAAAAAAACCAGTTTTAATTTGGTTTTGAATTACGATTTCTAAGTCCCCAGACTACAAACAGGTTTCATGTTCAAGCTGTTTTTCATGTGTGGTAGAATTAGAGCAGCATACCGCTAATATATAAATAGTAATACATTAAGGAAAGCTTAAATTCTCACCTAATCCTATAATTTTGGAGCAAATATAGTGATGTTTGCAATAAGGCCATGAGAACTGGCAAGATGGAGAGGATGAAGCAACAGACTGCCAGTCAAGGTAAAAAGTCAAGAAAAGGGGACAATTTGTCACAACTACGGTACATCACTATCTCAGAAAAAGGGAAAGCTTACTCCTTACTCTTAGAGGAAACTCTGCAAGATCAGAATAAATATCTCTACTTTCATAACAGTTTGCTCTTGTGAGCGAGTTCCCAGATGCTCACCCATGCCATCTGCCATGAACCCTTTTCCCTATGGCTGCCACATCAGAAAACAGATTAGACATCACCACCTCCATGCTGAAATTATTGAAGCATTGTAGCATGGTCTGCTACACCTGCCTGTCTTCATAACAGGATCAGCAGAGAATGAGGCATAGGACCAGCACCCTTCCAGATCCGTTTCAGAAGCTGTCCCATACACTTCAGCTGGAGCAGTGATAAGAGAATATGCATCTCTAACACAGAGCAGGGAAGATGAGGATGTTTGTTTTATTCTCTGCTACCCTAAGTATTGAAGAAATTGTTTTCAGCAGCAAAATGGAGCAGATTATATTTTAAATCAATGAATTTAATTTGGGGTAGAATTTGTATGATATTTTTGTGATGTATTTTTTCTCCATATTTGCAGGAAAAATGTTTGAGAAAACATTATCCATTAGCCTAATTTAAAAACTTTTATTTAATAGAAAAATATGTAGAGGCAAAATTTCCTTTTCCTAAAAAAAGTATTCTTCAGTCGGCACTATCAAAATAGCTAGGGGTCTACTTTAAATTAGCCTATTATATCTTCATTTCTCTCATATAAACTTTTTTACTGAATGAGGCAAAGATTTCTTTAAGTGTGTTCAAAATAAAATGCATATTTACAAAATAGCTTCTTTGCATATACAAATGCCGAAAAATCTCATGTAAAAGCAGATATTCTCCTGCAAGGACTGAAATTCTATCTAACAATGTATATTATAAAGTGTCTTTCCATCCCTAGAAGAACTTTTGATTTAGCTGTGCTGTGAGTTTGTGTTATGAAAACACAAAAAGACATGGTCCTTAGTCCTAGGTACAATATTCAACCTAATTATTCAACCTACCATCACATTATGTACCTTTACATTATAAGCCCTTAGGGAGAGAGAACATATTATCATCAGCTCTGAAATATTAATGTTTGGATTAAATTGTAATTAATGTTCTTGTCCATTTTTCCTTCAGGAGGAAGTATATATGTTTGGTGATACTTATTTACCCATTTTAATTCTTGACTGAGCTGCAGTGGCTGGTGTATTAGACTGGAGAAGAATCAAATATCTCTCTTACGTTCCTCCTTTACCTGCAAATAGAAGTTGGTTTTTTTCATTTTGAGTAGTCACCTCGATTCAGGATAGAAACATGTTTATACTCACAGAATGAGAAGTATGGCACTGAGCTCTTTGCCTAGCTGCTGCTGTATCTTAAAACACATCTGGGAAAATGCAGAGATGTATCAGAATAATGTCACAAGATAAAATAGTAGGGCTAGCACTGAGAAGTCCAGATAGACAGTGATCACAAGGCAGGAGTAGAACAGCAGGTGATCAGAAGAATTGTAAGAGATACCAGCTGAGAAGAAAGAGGAAATTTTCAACTGCTACACTGCCTACTATCACAAATGTAAGGGAAAATACTCAAGGCATCTCAATAGCCTGGTAGCTATGTCAAGGATAATGTTTGAGCAGCAAAAATAGAACAGAGGGGAGTACAGAACTGAAAGCGCATGTGCTGAAGACATTCTCAGCTGAAATGAGGTTATTGCTTAAGCAAGCTGGGGTTAGTCAATAGGAGCCTCAGAACTGCCAATTTTAATTAGGAATATTAATTTCAAATACAATTTCCAGCTCTTGCATGGTGAGAAGTGATTCTCACTAGGTGAACTCTCCAGGTTATCTATAAAATTAAATAAATCAGCTTCTTACGTAGTACACATTTCTAATCAGACATAACACCTTTCTGAAGACTTGAGTTTGACTTCTGGCAAAGTGTAGGGGTAAGCTACATTAAAAAGAAAGAAAAAAACCCCAAGCTTTATAGTATCACTAACAATGCATAACTTTTTTTTTTTTTAAGTGTTTCTTTCGTCTATTCTCACTTGAAAAAATGAGAGAATGAGATTTCAACTTTCTCAAGAAAAAAGGGTTCTAAACAGTCATACTTAATATGTGAGTGCTTCTGGAGGCACATTCTCTTCTTTTGAATCCATTTGTAGATATCAAATATGAAAGAGAAACAGAAGCCTCAAAACTGTTATGTTCATGAAACATGGAACAAGTGTTCTGAAAATAACTTGCACAGAGTAGTATTTCCCCAAACTCTGCTCTTACTCCTAAGTAGACACCAAAGAATCTGATCCTCAGATACAAGAGAAAACTGGCTCTCTAATTTCTAACTCAGATAAAATATTAAACCTTAGTACAAGGCCATCAGAAAATAGTTGTAAAAAAAAAAAACAACAGGACTGCTCTCTTTATTCCTCCCTTTCTTCAACACTGCTGAGCAGAGTGCATACAATATTAAAATCAGAAAGCTAAAGCACAGTAAATATGGGTAACATTTTAAGTACTTAGGAGTGATGGACTAATGGTATCAAAAGAAGTGGCTGGACATAAAGGCAACATAGAAAGTACTCTATAGAACATTTACATTAAGAAATCAAGCTTCTTTAAGAAATGAAGACACCACCTATGTTAGTGTCTTGATAAGGGTGCTTTCGATCCTATCATCCAGATCATTTATGAACATCAAACAGCAAGGCAGACAGTACTTATCTTTTGGGAATCCCTGTGTGATCGGCTGCCAGTCTGAGTAAAAATAATTGATCAACATACTCTCAGTGCAGCCTGCAAGCCAATTTCCTATTCATCTTGATGACCACCCATCCCGTCTGTATCTTGCCACTTTGGCTAGAATGAAGCTTGGGAAACAGTGTCAAATACTTTGCTGTAGTCCGGATGTTTGAAACTGCTTTAACTGAATCTTCTCAGCCTATGAACTCTGCTGCGTCTCTAAGAAACCTTACCAAATTTTAGAGGTCATTGATATTTTAAAAGTACAAGTTAAGGATTTTTTTTTTTCCATTTTGGCAATTTCTAACACTATTCCTATTTGGGAATAATTTGTAGAATTGGCAGTAAAATCAAGATTTTTGATACCTAATCTTGTGTATCTAGAGAATATATAAAAATACAGGTGAAATAGAGATTCTAGGTATCATGATTTTTTCTAAATTTTCATTTTTGTTATTAAGCTATACTTTACTGTAAATCTAGTTCTTAAGTCCCTCCAAACATTTGGCATGTGGCAACCTTTATGATTATAGTCTTCAAATCTACTACCTTGCACTTTCTGTATATAAATACAAACCACAATTATGTTATATTATTTGGCCAGGTTCCTCTACAGTTTAAAATTCCTAAGAATTCAGAATACATGTCTGGGAATGTTCAGGTTCTTTCCTTGTGAATCTGTAGGATTTCCAAAAAATAGGCTAAAAAATAGATTCATTAACAATATCATTCTGCCTAACAGCAGACTCTTGAAATTCCTCTGGTTATTTTTCAGTGATTTAAAATGTTATTTTTCAGTGAAGCAACTATTCAAAGGTACATGATGGCACTTACACAAGGTAAGGCAAAAGTCAAATTTATTGTCTGTAGGAAACTAACTGTTCAGACTTTTTTAAGGATATGAAGATACAGAAACAAAGAGACCAAGAAGGTAAAAACGAAACTGTATGTCATGTAAATGCAAGTGTATCTGGCACCATCCTTTTGAAATATTTCTCTCTATGGAATAGTTACTTCTATGTTCATATACCTGTATGTTCATTCTTATTCCTATAGACATGTATGCACATTGTCATCCATTGTAATATTGTACCATTGAAATTAATTCAGCCTCCTGGTGCTAAACTATGTAGAACTTTTATAACTGTTGGACTCATTACAAACATATGCTTTTTTCCTCATTTGATGACTTTCTCAGTTATATGATACCATGAAGCAGGGAAAATGTTAATAAAAGTGGTGATGGTATATTTAAATCAAACAATGCTTTACTTTTTGCTACTTTGAAATCTCTGATCTGCAAACAATCAGGAGTAATCCTCATATGAGATATACAAAGATTCGCAGACTTAAACTGTGTAATATTACTGTGACTGAGGGAATGTGGAGAAAATAAGCTATAATCATTCTGTTTCATATTGGCATCTCATTTTCATTCTAACTAGTGATGTGCATGTAACTGCCTGGATGTGCAGGATCTAGACTTCTCTTAGAAGTGATTTCCAGTGATGATGACACCAAGAAAGCAAGCCTAATGAGCAAGCTGTCTAATTTAGAAAGTAATGTAAGGCTTTACGTATCACAAATATTTATTTTAGACAGAAGATAATATTTTGGCTTTTTTTCTAATTACTTTATAAATTTTGAACATAAAGCCAGGTTCTTTCCAGTTCTTGAACCTCTTCATTTAATGAAGAATTATGTTTAATACATAAGAATATATATGTTTAATTATGTTCTAGATATTGTTTTCCTGATGTTTTGAGTAACTTTTGAGTAAGGCACATAAACTTCCAACAAAAAGGGAGAGGAGAATTAGCTGTTTCAGAATAGGATCCAAAAAGGAGAAGACACTAGGAAAGGGCCAGTCTGCACAGCACACTAACAAACTCTACATTTGAAATAGTGGCTTGCAAATGGAGAGTAAGGGCTGCAGAAGGATAATTTATTTTCAAAAGGTGCAGGTGACTACATACAAACTACGGCAGACAATTCTTTCCAGTCTTTTAAATGCCTATGGACCTTACTCCTCTTTAAAAAAAAAAAAGAGGGAGACGTAGGGAGACAAAGAGAAAAAGGAGAGATGGAGTAGTTACTTGTCTTTTACACCTCTTTTAGAATGTGTTCCCTGCTTGGGTTCAAAATTCTCCTTCATAAGAATGGTTCAAAGCCATAAAGATTCATTATATGGCAGCAAGGCCACACATTTACTGAACTACAATTATTATACATGATTAGATCCCATTTCACTTTCCCTCTCCTGTGTCAGCACTGAAATTCATGAGGAAAGTGATAGAGGGCCTCGGTGCCATAATCTGATGGCCAGAATTTCAGCAGTTCTGGAGGATTATCTGAGTCCCTTCTCCAAAGACTGTTTCTGTACTTTAAATCAAACATGACACAGGCTCTCTGTGTTCAGATAGATGCCCAGCTAAGAACTCATAAAGCCATCTGACTTCTGGTTTTAGCCCACAGACACAAAATGCAGCTACAATATGTGAAGAGCACCCTTTTCATATTTGCTTTGCTTTTTTTCCCTCAAATAACCTACAGCTTTGTTCATGCATGACTTTCCTGGGAGGCAGGTGATGTGGGTTTGAATCCCTCAGGCAGAGAGAATTCATTCCAGATCACCTGTTTCCTGGTTGAATCCTTGAATCTCTGTGGCTACTACTTCTCTCCTCAGCTCCAATTAGAAAGAAAGCAGCCACATTTTTCTGAGGTTCTGTCAGTCTGTGTCAGACCCTGGAGGAGCCTGGCAGAAAAAGACCTTGTTTCTGGATCTTTATCGGGGTTAGGTAGGAGATAAACACAGCCGGTGGCTGGGAAAGCCCTGGACATGCCCTGAAACAAAATATTAAGTTTAAAGAACTTTAAAAATCAAACAGGGAGGCATCAACTGATCTTAACAGTCTTCTGGTTTCTTGTGCAATGTGATGGTCAGACAGCATAGATTTCTATGATTTGCGTGTAATCCTATTCCTGCAAAAATAAATTTCTGAAAAAAAGTAAGATTTTCCCGAGAAAATATTTCTATTTTAAATAAAAATTATTAAAGTATCTCAAACAATCCTTTGTTATTAGAAATATGTCTTAGATGAATGCAAAAAAACCTAAAATTTCTCCAGTTGAATGCTTTGGAAAATTTTACTTAAAGCACCTTATCGATCAGATATCTGAGCAGCTTTTGCTGGTGTTGCTGTTTGAACACAAACTATATTTAATTGTTGTAATATGTACTCACTAGCAAATACTCTGCAAAGGTGTAGGGTTTAGGAATTTCTATCAAATGTATGCGTTTTCAGAAAGAAAAAGGCAGAAAGACAACATATTATTGGTTTTATATCTTACTGAGTAAATTTTTGCTGCAAATATAAGGTTATAAGCAGAAAGATTTAAACTTCTGTAGACTTTTGGCATTTTTTTTTGCTTAGTAAAATATGAATAAAACTGAATTTCTATTAAATTAAATTTCAATATTTTTGAGTTATTCAAACATCTAAAAAGTGTCTTGAACCAGCACTCAAGTTATTCAAAATACAAGCTCCAAAATTCATTAAAAAGTTCTAATATGAGAAAAACAAACAAAGACAGACTAAAACAAGAAACCAGCTTGTGGGACTACCCTGAGTTGTTATATTGCAAATGTTATCCAACAAAATACAATCTGTAGCATTTCTTGATTTAACACTATTCCTCTTGAATATTTTTACCTTACTATATACATAAATGCTTCAGGATATCTACTGGAATTAAGATGAATGAAAAATTAAATTAATGGGTTTGAGTTTCTGAGCTATGCCAGGAATATTCCATTCTGTCAAGCTGCAGAAATATGGAATATAAATAGTGAGCTAATGTAAATTTAATACCTAGATATATTGACTTGAAGCCCATAAGCACTGTTTGTCAGTTTTATGCTTTGTTTTATCATTATTTCAATTCCTGAGGATAAGAGAACTCTGAAAAAAAATGAATAAATCTTACCTTTTCCTATTAAAGCTTTATACATTTGACTCCATTCTTTATTTTCCATACTAACTACATGATAATTTCTCTGTTACTCTCTTTGCCATTCTTTTTACTTACATTATGATATAGTAGACAGAAATTAAATTAAAAAAATAGCACCTTTAATCCTAAATTAAGTGCACCTGCTTATTTTTTTGTATATTTTGGGTTTTGTTTGCTTTTTTTGTTTGTTTTGTTTGTTGTTGTGGGTATTTTTGTTTGTTTGTTTCTTTGTTTGTTTTTAATAAATAATTATTGGAAATACATCTTAGAAATTAATTACAACTTTTGTCAACAGGGTTTTTTTGATACTTGTTCACTTTTCCACCAGAATTATCAATCCAGATTGTCACTGCAGTACACCAGGCAACTCCACCTGCCCTAATCAATACTTCCAACCCTCTTATGAGAATCCAATCTCTTGCTGTTGCTGGGTGGTTATAACACACCAGAGGCATCACATGCCTCCCAGTTGCCACTGGCAACCATGGGGCGTGCAAGAGCTGGTCCCTCTACATCACATGGTGACCTCCAACATACCATGGTTTTAGACGGCTTCTCTTGAATTGCTTAAGCTGATGTTAGGATCACATGGTCTTCCAAGAACTGTACTAGTTCCAGTCATAAATAAAATAATATTTTCTTTGTTGCTGTAATAGACTTGTGAGGCAACTGCATCAAAGCACATACCTGACTTTTTCTGCCACAAGGAAGGGTAACCAGTTAATACAAATTTATTAACCAATTTCAACACTATTGATTCATGCTGTGAAGGTATCTCAGATTTGATTTTATCAGAAAATTATATTTTTGGAGTATTCACTTTAAAATTACAAACAGCTGAACACCAGTTAATAGGCAATGGTGTTATAGGTTAGGGAACACTGGGTTACATCTCTAAGCTATCTTATCTGGAGAGTTGCTTCAGGTCACAAGTGCAAATTAATTTATTGATATTACTTTCCTCTTAACTGGCTACAGATCCACATTGCCATAGTTTGCACGACTGTCAGAGTTTGCTCAGGTCTGGAATAACAAGGGCATTGCAGGTCAATCATGCTGTGCATTGGCAGAAATACAAGACCCAGTTATAAAATAAACTTCTGTCACTACCATGAGAATTACAGTGAGTATCACTGGAAAAAAATCTATTTTTCAGATTTACATTTTTGTTTTCTACTACAAGGCATAAGTACTTAAGTAAAAACCAGTCACCTGATATTTCAATAAATATATTTTTACCATTTGAGTTTGTTAAATATTTTCTAAAAAAATCATGCTTCATTTGTTAATACTGTCTTTCTTGAAATATTTTATACAAAATATCTTCAGATTCACCAACTTTCAGTAAATCTAATGCCATTCAAAGAGATGCCAGCAGGTCACTTTGATATGGGGTATGAGATCTGTGCCTTCTTATCTAGGCCAAAAAGAACTGGATCTGCCCTAGGCTGTGTGTAGTAGGGACTGCTGGTAGCTGGGTTTGTGGGCTTTCAATTAGGAGACTAAACATATATTCCAGAATGCCAGAAACCTGCAGAATAATGTAGGAACCAGAAATATTTCAGCTTTTTTTTGGAAGGAGGTGGACACTGAATATTTTTTAAGTTCTACTCTAATTTCAGAAAATGTAAGCAGCTTCTGAATGTGAAATCCTGCTTTTCAAGAAATGGTACTTATCAAATCAGCTGAACACTCATCACAATTTATGACACCTAGCAAGCATCATAAAATACTCCTTTGTATTCCAGATTATTAACTCATGTCTTTTAAAAATGCCCAGGTTGAAATGTCAGTATGGACTTGAGTCTGTACATGGCTGCAGGTAAGAACAGGCATGCCCATGGCAGGAAGACTAGAGGACTCATTATCCACACTGAAATGTTATAGTCATCTCATTTTACACATTTTTAAAACATGTCTCATCTCTTTCTCTAGGTGAGCTTCATAGGATACATAAACTTACCCAGAGGGAGGAAATGTAGAAGAAGGTTTTTCTTTCTTTCATTTCAAGACAAATATGGGAAAATGTTAAATAGTCGCAGCATCTCTGAAATAAGCCATAACCCCAGATTTGGAAAACAATCTAACAAAACAAAAAGCACTGATTAAAATCATTGCTTTCTCCAAAACACAGAAACTCTGTGGGTTAAATTTGTGCCTTTTTAATCATTCCTGCTGCATGCCAGGGCATCTGAAAGCCATTTCTCTATTATATTTTCAACTCAGCAAGCTTTGAGTAAAAAAGAACATAATGTAGAAAGAAAATCCACTGTCCGTGATTAACCACCCACAATGAACTTTGCATTATCGGAAGTCCAGCTTTTTTTTTTAGAGTTCTTTCATGTTTGATTTCACAGAAGTTATTCCATTTTGTTATCAAGATGATCTGTTGATAAAGAAGTACTTTTCATATTTTTCAAAACCCTTGGAATGCAACATTTATAACCCAATTAATGAAATTACTCAGGCTCTAAGTGAGATAGGAAAAATGGCAGGTTCTAAATTTTATTTATTTCACTAGAATATCCACTTATTATTCTACATCATTTTACTTATATTACAAATATCAGTTGAGGGGAAATGAGCAGTAAAATTAATTGGAGAATAAGATATATGGTGAAAGACCCGAAATAGTATAGGAGCTGAGACTTACCCATTGACATTGTCGAATGTCCTTCACAGCATCAAATCTTCGGGATTTTTGCTTAGGAAATTTACTTATGGTTTCCCTTGTACTTTTTCTGTAGATCTTGTCAATATGGCGTGCAAGTAGCCATAGATAAATTCACTTAGCATAGCAAATATTAGGAGCTGGACTTTCTGAATAAACCTGGATATCTTCTCTGCAAGACTGCAAGAAGCTGGAATACAAAGTCAGCCTTTTTAAGGCAGAACTCTTTCAAGCACAGCAGAGAACCATAGTAGAAAAGACTTACTACGGAATTTAGTTATCTCAATATGCTGTACATATCTTATGAGCAGTTATAGAAGAAGAATTTGTTCAAGTTACAAGTATTATGTGTTTGCTGTAGTTTTGCCTTGGTGGATCATAGGGGATTGATTGTACAGCCATTGATGTACCTAGGTCCTGTCTAGACCTGAGCAATACTGATTAAATGCTCCTAACCTACAGCTCATAGCCTTGTAGTAAAGACATTTAACTATGAAATAGGAGACCAGACTTTAAGTCTTGGTTTAATTATTTCAAACAAGGACATAAACCGGTATTTCATATATCTCAGTATCCTATGATCAGTATCCCTCTCAAAACAAATTATGTATGCAGCCTGAGAAACTGGGGAATTAATTCATAATCTGAATCAGAAAGAACAAATTTTAAGCCCTTTCCCCCACAGAAAAGACAAGTGTGGTATTTATTTATTGCTTATTAAATGGAGAGGAAGGAAAGTAGTCTCTTATTCATTATGACACACACCTCCCCATTCCTTCCAAAAATCCCACCCCCCCACATAGATCTCAGTCCATTCTGGAATCCTGAAATGTGCTGCAGATCCAGAAATACTATTGCTGGAGGAAAAGTTTTGATACATTCGTGAATTTGTGAGGGAATGGGAAAAGATTAGGAGATGATGGTTTAGAGCTACAGGTAAAAGACAGTGACACCTAACAAGAAATTAACTACTAAAAAATGAGTTGCAGTCAGGTTGTAAGAGAACTGAGATTGTGTAGTTGAAAGAGGATATGATTATTGTCTGAGTTTTATCACACAGTACCATAGAACAGTTTGGGTTGGAAGGAAACTTCAAAGGTCATTTAGTCCAAAAACCTTACCATGGGCAGGGACATCTTTCACTAGGAAAGGTTACTGTACACTTGCAGGGATGGGGTACACACCGCTTCTCTGAACAACCTGTTCCAGTTGCTCACCACCCTCATTGTAAAGAATTACATCCTCATAACCAAGCTAAATCTACCCTCTTTCAGTTTAAAATCTGTGCCTCCTGTCCTGTTGCTACAGACCTTACTAAAAAGTCCCTCTCCTTCTTTCTTAAAAGACAATTTTATACATTGAAAGTCCACAATAAGGTCTCCCTGGAGCTCCCTCTTCTCCACCAGCTCCCTCAGACTTTCTGTACGGGAGTTCCATCCTTATGATTATTTTCCTGTCCCTCTTCTGGACCCATTCTAACAGGCCCATGTCTTTCTTATGCTGAATGCAGTACCCTTGGTGGGGTCTCATGAGACCTGAGTAGAGGGGGAGCAGAGCAGGAAGGGAGTGGACTAGAATCACCTCCCTCAACCTGTTGGCCTCTATTCTTTTTCTGCAGCCCAAGATATGAATGCCTTTCTGGGCTGCAAGTGCACGTTGCTGGGTCATTCCAAATTTGTCATCCACCAGTATCCCAAAGTCCTTCTCTACAGGGCTGGTCTCAATCCATTCAACATCCAGAGATGGATTACTAGAGTGGGGCAGTGTGGAAGAGGTCTTGTTCAAAACCCAAGAATAAAACCAAATCTTTTTTATTAATTC
>VWZY01003892.1:42529-70078 GCA_013399075.1 Chloroceryle aenea | reverse complement strand
CCATCAGTATTTTCCTCCTAGAAAGTCCTATAAAAAAAAGGAAGAGAAACTTGCAAAAGGATTCTGGAAAAAGACTGGGGGATTTTTGGAATATGTTGCAGAAAAATATTTTTCAAAGACCTGAAGTGTAAAATAACTATAAATCCAGTCCTGGAAAGCAGAGGCCATACATCTTTTTGTACTGTTTTCTTAAAATGGCTTCTTTAGTTTTCATCAGTTCTCTGCATTTCTGTGTCTGGGGAAGCCATGATTTGTTAGAACTTTTTGGATCATCTATCATTTCATACGCTATTTATTACATTTTACAATACCAAAGCTTAGCTGGATTATCGCTGCTAAGAAAACACAAACACATTCATACAATATATGTGTTTATTTTAGTGCACATTATAGGTGTGCACATAGAACATTCCATGGAAAATGTGGTCCTATAATGCATAACTATATAATCTACTGTATATAAAGTAATGCCTGCTCATAGATAATTGTATATAGGAATGATAGAGGCAAAAACCTTCATCTCTGTGCAATTTTGTTAGCGAAGGCTTTGCAAATGAAAGTTCAATATAGCCACCCTGGCTGAAGCACAGCACACATCTGAACTGCACAATTCTTATCTCACTGGTGGCTCTTGCAAGGAAGATATGAAAGTCTCATTCTTTCATAAGAGGGCCGCATGGAATTGAGGATTGTATGGTTCTAGAGAGACTTACTGTATAATATCAGAAATTGCTAGACATTTGAAGACAGAAATGTCTTTCTCCTTTGAGTATTGCATCCTAAGTGCCAGCCAGAAATGATTTATACATGCTCATCCTTATTATGGACTACACATAATAAGGGCATGATAGAAATCGTATCTGCATAGATTCAGGCAGTTCCAAGAGATCTGCTGCCAGTTTTGTTTGACAAGACACTCAATCAAGTGAAAAGGTTCAAAATATTTCATGAGGAACCTTCTGCATTTTTAAGACCCAATATTTGTATCCACATAACTGAAATCCTAAATGAGAGTAACATTAGTCTATATTCACCCTAAGTTGCATTTTGCAAAGAGGAAAATATTTTGAGCTTGGCTGCCAGCTTTTAAAATAAACTTTTTATTCATTTCATCATCTCAATAAGATCCAACACATTCCTGGTTTGTTTTTTGTTTTTTTTTTTAATCCATCCTTGGAAGAATGTGAAGCAGGATAATAATGTTCTGGAAAAAGGATCTCAGAACACATTTTATATATTATTTTATTAATTGGGCTGAGGGTGTTCCATTATACAACATAATGTCTCTACAGCTTTCTTCAAATCATACCTGATCTATCTTTGAAATGCAGGCCATTTTCCAAAGAAGCAGATGCATAAAGAAAAACAGAGCATTTGAGAGAGTTTTATACAGAGAGAAATTATAGTGATGGGAATGGACATTCCTTAGAGCGTATCAGATTTTCCATGGTATGTTCCACTGCTCCCACTGAGGCCCAGTACATCCAAACTTAAGCAATCCCATTACAGTCAGTAAAACTACTCACAGGAGTAAAGCGTCACAGAGCTCACTTCTGATGGGCAAGGAAGGAGGGCTGGTCTTGTCCTGAAAAAGACAAAAGGAACTCAGCTTGAGTGATTTGTTTTGCTGTCTCTGATAGCGTTGAACCTCCCCTCAACCTCCTCACATCTTGAAAACCCATGGACATGCTAGTCATTGAGTTGCTCCTAGAAAAGCTCTTTTTCTAAAACAATGTAATGCAATGCAAACTGAGTCATGTGTAGGCCAAGAGGCTGTGCCACAGTAAAGCACCAAGAAATAAAACATTCACTCTTCCAGCACTTACTACACTGACAGCTTGATAAAATGGTTCAAGGCATAATGTTCAAACAGAGGGAGAAAAAAATTAAAAATGTAATAATAAAGTTAAATGTAACTGTTTTAAAGTATAATTCTTTGGAGAGATCAGTTTTATGTTGGGCCAGCATTTGAAGTAGCACTAGTCATTATTAACGGGAAGCACAGATAGAGGAGATTTAAATCACTAAAGTAATAAAATCTGAACGAGGGCTAGCACCTTGAAAGGCTCTTGGAGAGAAGATTGCATACAAATGCAATTAAAACGATGCTTATAAAATACTAAGATGTTAATTGGGTTTAGTCCCAGAAGCCCCAGCAGTACAGTATGTCAGAAGTTAGCTGGTTTGAAGTTTAAAAAGAGTGGTTTAATTTGTACACCTTGTCCTAATTACGAAGCTTTCTGCAGCCTGTGTATCGGCATGGTTTATTGTAGCTTAGAGCTTTGTAAAACAAACACACACCAGTTAATTGGGTTATTGCAATGGAAAATTGGGCTGCAGAACTGAAACCTTCCTTGCTAGTGTTTTTTTACAACTTGTAATGAACGCTCCAGCAATGTCAGGATAGACTGATTTGTAAGGTGTGCAGTTTACAACTTGCTTATACCGCTGGTCTGAAAAATAGGTGATACAGTGAAAACAAAGACTAGCACAATATAATGTTGCTGAGCTGGTGGGTTGAAGCCCCAGCTGGCTTATTTATATCTTGCAATCCCCCCAAATACTCCAGCAGGTCTGACATTCCGACATTCAAGTAAGGACCCTAATAAGGCAAGGAGAAAATACCAGGGTTGTTCGAGGAGCCCATGGAGGTTGTGAGCACCTGCTGGGGGTCCTGTGAGGTCGTGTGGTTTTTTTCATAATCAGTAAACAAATACTTAGAATAAGAACAGAGAGTATTACAAAGAAAGGAGCAGAATGGGAGACATTGCAATTCAAGTGCTGCTCAGGACCACTCTCCTTGGAGTTTATTTGCACCATTCAGCTGATACTCGATTCTTTGTATGTGGTGGAACACTTTCCAAAGGACGAAAAATCCTCTTCCGTCCTGTCATGCTTCAGTCCAGACTTCATGGAGTTGGGGTCTCAGAGCATGCTCTAGCAAAGTCCTTATCCAGGTCATGAAACCTCCCATACTTGGTTTGATGTTATGTGTTGTTGAACAGGCTCTGAGCCTGGCATCCCTCAAACTTGCACTATAGCAAATCAGAAGTTGCTATGCTGAGGTCAGTGGATTCCTCCTAATTGAAAGCAGATACCTGGAGAGGAGACTGCGACTCATACTATCAGCTAAGCAGCGAACAGAGACAGCATGACCCTAACCTTCCCTTCCCTGATCTGGCGCTGCTTTTCAAGGCCAGGTATCAGGAAACGGCATGGAAACTTTATGAATCCTCCAGTGCTGCAGAGGACTAGTGTGACAAGTTGACATGACACTGATTTAGGTCTGTGATGCGGGAACTTCCACCAAGAAAGGGAATTTCTCCTCTGTCTCCCCGGGGAACTGCACTTTATATCAGTCACTTTGGGACAGGTTTCTACTGAAAAGCCGTGAGCTGCTCTGGCTCATAGGGGTTTCGACCTGCCCCGCTGCACATCACATCTGTGTCTGTTCGGAGAAGCGTGGGAGCGCCCACAGCGGGGAAAGCTGGTAGTACACTGGGAAAGGGGAAGAACTAGTGGTCTATATGTTTCTCAGAAGACTGACTCCTTCCAGACCTCGGGTAGTGACCGCAACAGAACCATGCCCAAAACCTCTAGCTCAAACGCATGAGTGGTGCGGTGAGGATCTAGAGACACCGTACACAGAAGCACAAGTCAGGGCGTGGTCCTGCAGTCAAGGCTACAAGACAGAGGAAAGAGTGTCCCTTTGCACATCATTATCTCATTTAATGTATTATTTATGTCCGTGTGGGCACAGCTGGCTAGTTAGGCACTAACAGACCGCTTTAATTAGTCTTCAGGTAGCAAATAAGTTGCTGAGAGGGAGGAATGGTCATACAGTCAGAAATGCTAACCTTTTGCAGTGCAGGTGACAGGAGTTGCATCAATAGATCATATGCAATGGTTCAAAGCTTCTGCAGTCTTGACATACATCAAATAACTTATAAATGTATAATGGTATGTACCTATGCAGATAAAGTTTTTACTGTGTATAGGAAATTGATATTGATTTTGTATCGTTGCCACATATTTGATGAGAAATGCATGCTAAGAAAATCAGTGTGATCACTTCTAATTCCAAGTTTTCAGGTCACCCCTTCCCACCTTCCCCAGTTAACAGCCTGTCCACACAGCTATCGCTTCCCTTTAAAGGTTTGCAAAGCCCTACATTTTCCAGTCTTGAGTAGCTGCCACCCCAATTGCTGCATTTACAAGCTACTTAAGATACATCGGGGCATAATCTCACCTCATTGAGGAGGGGATTTACATACATAGCTTCCATTAGCATTTATAGGCAATACGCATATAACTCACAGCCCAACACACAGAATGAAAATATAATTATCATAATCATTGCCACATTGCGTGAGGTTTGCACCATTCTGAGGCATAGGTCTAATTAGCTCTAAGCTGCAGAAGATTTGAGTGTAGTAGTTTCTTTTTGACTTACTGCTCAGTGCTTGGTCTGAATATTCAAATATATTGTTTCTTTTTAAAGTAGCTCCTTCATGTCTCACTTTGTCATGTCAAAACTTCCTTATCTTAGTGACTTTTTGTAAAGGTCCCTACAGGCACATTAAGATACATTTTTAGCTTGCTCTGTTGGTCTCTCTGTTCTGGCTTCATTGTTTATAAATGCAAAAGACCAGTGCTGCACTGGTAACACTTTTATTTTTTATTCACCAGGATTTGCCAGCAGTGAAGTTATGTGACACTAAAAGGAGACTTACATGCACTGTGTCCAGATAAATGCATTTTGTGTGCCGAATTCACTTCAAAAGTTTATGATATTTGAAAAAAATGTCAAGTCAAGTCCTTATCGCATAGGTCTTTCAGCTTTCGCTGTGTGCAGTGTTCCCTGAAGTTGGAAACAGTCACTCTTGGCTTCCTGTACAGGCAAAGAGGAGAGAGACATGCTGCCAGGAGACAATTAAGATTTTAGGTGGATTGAATGAAGCTCAAGAAGGTCTTATTTCTCTTTACTGAGATGAGAAATTTATCCCACCTTATCTCAGGGACCTTGCTGATGTACCTAGAATCCCTTTTTTGAAGTATTGATTTTAGAATGCTAGATCCTGAGGTAGAAGGTTGTACCTGTAAGAGCATATATCACAGAATGATTTCTCTTAAAGGATCTCTGAGAGACAAGTGCCTGTAAACTTGGTTTTTATAGGAGACCAACTCTCAAGGTCCTTCTTTAGTTTCCCTCTCCTCTACAGAATGGTTTGCTTGGATACAAGATGAATAAAATAATGAAATAATGAGCAAGATCTTCAAGGTTTGGTCCTTCCTCTACTAAAAGCCACCATGTGTTTCCAGAGGCTGCTTGTATTCAGTAGCTCAGATCAAGTGGGCTGCACATTATGCAGAGTGTTCCCAATGCCACTTGAACTCTGAAGTGCATCTTCAACCACAAATACCTCTGCCGCCTCAAGAGCCTGCAAACAAGGTTAACTCTTGCTGTAGGTATCTTTGACACGCCTAAGGGTGTATCTTTGCATTAGAGTCAAGTTGGTCAAACAACAAGCCCCTGACAAAAGGGACATCACACTTCAGCCTCTTATCTACAGCCACATGCCTCTGTCTCTCCCTCCCATGATGGATGCTCAGGCATAAGGTTGACTTGAAAAAAAAACTTTTTTTTTTTTTTTTCCTGCTGGATCAACCACTTGCATCAACTCATCCCACAAAGAAACAATTTCCAGTTCTGATCCAGAGGGGAATTTTTACCTGCAGCAGAAGACAGTTTGTTTTTTGAGTGCATATCTTCATCAGAGCTGCTCAGTGCAACATAAAAGCTCACCCTTAGGTTTTCAGGTCTGAGGCAAAAACACTAGCAGGGAGGTGAAAGGGGAGATGACCTGCGTGTGCATGCAATATTAATCATCACATTGACTGAGGGTTTCATGGGAGATACAAGTGAATGAAGAAATATTCAATTGATAGAATGGTACCAGGAATTGATTGGGTGTTACACAATGGATGCTTAATTCAATTCCATTCCACTGTTTAAGCATTCAGGAAGTCCCTTTGTGAGGTATTTGAGAAGTTCTGAGGAAAATGCTAAGCAATGTATGGCTTGCTTACAATTTTGCATCACTTTTTGACATCCAAATACTATTGAATTTTATTTCTACTTCCATGCAAAATCCCTGGATAAGGATTCTTCTCTTGGCCAATTGCAACATCTTGGTGGGGGTGTGGTGTGTGCTACAGATACATTCACTTTCTTTATAGTCACCCTGGGGAGTTGAGAGATTTGCGGAAATAGGATCCCGTTAAGAGAGAGGGAAATGATGAAAACACTATTCTAAGCATACTGTTGTCCATAGAAGGAACACCATAGTGTTACTAAAAACCAAAAGAAAAACAGAAATGACAAACAGAAGTTCTCACTTTGAAACCCAAGAAAATGAAAGATGCTCCATGACCTGTTCCTCAGCTCAGCCCTCCAAGGCCCAGCCAAGACACTACCCACAGCTTCGCCCACCAGCACCAACCCAGATGAATGCCTGTGCCCTTGTTGAGGAAGACCATAGGAAATCTCCTCTCATTTGTAGCATTTGTGATGGTGAGAATCCAAAGACTAAAATAGGTCTAACCAGTGTTGGGGTTTTTTTTATTCATCAATGTTCAGCAATGTTTTTTCCTTCTTCCATCATCATTGTTTTGGAGGGAGCCATGTGAAGAAGCAGATCAAATCTGAATTTAGAAATGATCTAACTCCTAGAAGTTTGATCTCTTGGGCATTCAGTCATTCCATGAAAACCAGAGAACTTGCAACAAAAAATAACCTCAATTATTTCACAAAACTTTCTGTTTTGACCAAAAAGTCGACAGTTGGAGAGAATGTGGTGAGGGAGGGTTGAACAGAACTTTTTCAGCAAGCAGCTTCCTGAGCTGCCTTGTTCTTATAAACACATAAACTATTTGGAAGCTGAAACCATCCATCAAGTTACTGGGCTGCCTTTCTGCTAAAGCTGCCTTTCAAAAAAGGGTACTGCTGGCCACCCTTCAGTTTTGCTTCTCTCTCAGTCTGAGCATCGTTCTCAGGCCCAGTGTCCAGCGTACAAGAGCGATGCTCCTAGGGCCAGGATCCGCCTCTGGAGAGAAAGAAAACATCAGTATCTCCTTTTCCTTCCTGGGGGTGTTGGCAAACTCCCATTGCATCAGCAACATAACTCGCTAGTCTGAACTCACATAAAAATTCTTGTGCTGTGGCACCGCTGCCATTTCAATCAACAGCTGACTCCTTCAGAAAGGCATTGTGAGCTTGCTTTGTTCCACTCACTGTTCTGGAAGCAGGAGATAAGTGACACACTCCAAGTTGCTGAGGGCTTTGGGAAAGTCATCTTGCTGGAGGAACTGTAGGAGAAGTCTCCCTGGGAATAGCAGCTCATATTTAGCCTCCCCTAGATCATATCAGTGTGAATCTGGAGAGAACAGGTCTTTCATTTTTCTTCCTCAGTAAGCTACCATATGTACCTCATACCCCACTTAAGCTAAGAGATTGATGGCTAAATTGCTTAACCCTGGTGTTTTTAATTAATTAGGCCTACTTCATAGAAGGTTTAATACAGTAGTTTAATTTTAGACTTTGCTCAGTGCATGATATAAAATACAGATTTATTACTATTTTTTATCAATTTTTATTTTTATATGATTCAGTCACTCATATAAAAAGATTACTGTATGTTACAGACTTTAAAAAGTGATTCCTGTAGGTATTGTAAAGTATAGAGTCTATTATATGTCACTAGTGTGTTTATAGCTAAGTTTTGGGGCATTGTTCGGGAATCCATTCAAAGATGGCACATAGAAAAGACATTTTACTCTGTAAAATAGTAAGGGAAAGTACCTGTTCTTTTAAAATATCACTTTACAGTGCTTTTACATAATACTGAAGGGTATGGGAAAACTGCTTTAAGAAACTCAATACTAGAAAGAAAATTACTTTGAATCCTTAAAGAATAAAAAAGGCACAACAATTTGTTGATAGCTCTTTCATAAAGGACCTGCAGACCTGTAATCTGGTGAAATCCACTGCTACTCTTGGTTAATGAGCAATTTGTTAGTTAACAGATGTTGTTATTAACATGAGAAGTACCTGGTTTATAACAGCAATACTTAATCATGGTGTGGGGTGGCAGAACCATTTCTAAGAGCCAATGCAGTGGCACTGTGGCAACTGTAAGTGCTACCATGTGGGAACACAAGGTGAAGAGGTCACATATCTATTCTGATGCACGTTTGTGCTTTTTTGGGGGGTGATTCTGGTTGCACTTTGCAAAATTCCAGCAAAAGTGACTTTAGATGAAATGCAAGTAAAGACTGCATGGAGATCATTTTAGTCAGGGAATCAGTTGTATTCTTCTGATTTTTATCAGATATATTCTGTTGTGTAAATCTGGCCCCATGAACATATAGAATATGAAAGATCTTAAGGTACTGAGGTGACCCAGGAATGGAAGTCACACAAGGACCTTAATAGCAAACAGACAAACTGACAGGTTCCTGTTTCTATAACATGACATTCACAGAGACTTTAAGAAAGTTTGGGGATGCTTCCCTTTTACAGAGCATTCAATTTCCAGAGCCCAGTTTTTCAGATGACTGCTTTGCTGAGATTGACTCCACATTGGCCCAGGTTTAACTCCCACTATTTCAGCATTAAAGGTACTTCAACATAAACACTCAAAATCTTTATTCTCTTTCTTGAATTTTTGGCCCAAGGAGCCCAGGCAGTTCACTTATTTTCTGAGGAAATTACACCAGCATACACACCGGAGTGCTAAAGAAATACAACGGCACTTAATGACTCTTACAAGAGAAACAGACGGAAACAGAGGAGAATGAAGTCCATGAGAGCACACCACAAGGAAAACCAAGTAAATTAAAATAGAAAAATAAACAAGCACCTTCTAAATATGAATCTTACTTTCTAGATGAAGATCCAAGTCTGGAAAGCCTAAAGTTTTTTAGACTAAGTTTAAAACCTTCAAGGTGCATAGCCACTCAAAAATACAGTGACCATACTTCATAAGAAAATAATGTCCTGACACTGTCTGTAAGCACCGATATAAAATGCTACCTAGGAAGACCCTAGGAAAAGAAATTGATATACTTCATGTCACCAGATTTAACATCATGAAAGTAGCAAATCAGAAGGAAGAATTCAGCTCCCCTTGCTGCCCTTTGTTTCCATTTCACTAGTGATTTCCTCTTTCCTGTAAGTATTGCCTGACCTGAGCAGACCTTCATCCAGAGTCAATCCTCTCAGTCATTGCATAGCCTGTTCTAAAAGCAATGGCAACTTAATGCAGGTTATTGATAAGCTGAAGACATCAGAGGTCCTGTTCTCATCAGTAAAGCACCTGGTAGCACTTCAGTAGCAGCTGCGCAAGAGACCAGAGGACTTGGGAGAGCAGCAGCTGCTTAGTATAACATTCCTGGATTCCTCAAGGGAAAATGATATAGCTGCCCAATGGTCTGTCCTTCCACCAAAGGCAGTGGATGCTAAGGGTGTGAAAGAGCTCAAGATCCTCAAGTTAGAAGCCCAAGAGTATTTCTCTGTTAAACAAGAGTGAGGATAGAAGTACAGGTTTTATTTCCAACTCTTTCCTACATAGTGTCAACTCAAAGCAGGAGCCCATAGTACTTCTCATGTAAAATGCAAGCTGGGCACTTGAGAATAAAGGCACAATAATATGTGGTTCAGAAAAAAAGCTCTATTAGAAGAAGAAACAGGCGCAGGTTAAAAGGTAAGCTTGTAGCTTAGATCCAATCAGTGTATTGACTCAGCTTTACAGGTCCTGAGCCCAAAATGAATTCCACACAATAACTAAGCGGTTGCCTTCCAAAGGTGTTAAGCCTATTTGCATTCTGTTTGTTTTGGAATGGACAATAAAACAGCTTTAGGTGATGTCAAACAGTGCGTAGGCCCATACAGAGGGAGACAGCTGCTCAGATAAATATTCAAACCTGAAACCATGTTCTGCCTTATAAATCATGAAAAGCTCTTTGAAAATCCACTTGATACGTAACTAGGAGCTAATGCTACTTCCTCGCACTTGCCAAACTACTCTGGGCAGGTCAGGAGCAAGCAGCAAGCTTGCCCACCAGTCTGAGCTTGTTCTGGTATTTCTTTTTTCCTAGGAAAATTAGAGAGTCTTCTCCTTTCTGAATATTAATGTCCCTATGATGCTGAGATCAGGTGCTGCCACTGCTTCTTGCAGTGTAAAAGTGGTAGTCATAAACATGCACAGCCAAAGCTGCCTGAAAGCACTTCAGGCACATTTTACTTAAAATGACTTCTATTGCCAGACAAGTCCCACACACTTCTTTCTCTATATATTTATTCTCTTTTCTGTTGTTCCCTTTGACCTGTACTTAAAACCCTCGGACTTGAGGAGTGTCTTTAGACCTTAGTTTTCAGACAAACATATGTTGCAATTTAGATATAATACATGAAAATCACTGTGTAAGTTGTGATGAGAGAATCATTCTAGTGCTTTAGGGATGGGAGAAGGCTCCTTACCCATGTTCACTGGTGTCAGTTAGAAGTAATTCCATTAAAGCCAAGGAAATGATTAAAGTTAAGAGATGAAGGTGCTCTGTGGTCCCACACATAGCCCCGGTGATGATATGCAAAATCAAGTGGTTAAGGAACTGCTACTAACTCAATGCACCAAGTAAAACACAAGAGGTGCTTTAGGGCACAACAGCACTTACTTTTTAAATCCTTAGTCCTGGTTTAAAACCAGTCATTGCCAGGAATAGGAACTCAGATAGACATATCCTGGTGTCCTGTTTGTCTTCACTGTGAATCAGAAAAGGGAAGGTAGGGCAAGAAGCATGTTGCTGAATGGGTGTTGTGTTTCAGCCAGCCAGACAGGGCTGAGCCAGACTAATGTACCAACTACTGCAATATTCTCTTGGGGACTGAAGAAGGAAAAGCCGCCAAGAGACGTTTAAGAAAAAAATATCTGTGGGTGGGCTTCCTGCAAATGCCTGATTTTAACACACCATCCTGAGTCCTTCATAGGAAGACAAAGCTACAGTTCTGGGTATTACAAAGATAATTTTGATCCTAGAGTGCTCCATGTTGCCAGTTAGGAGAGATGGTTGGTTAACGGAACCTTGTGCAGAATCATGTCTCTGCTTTCGCTTCAGGGGGCTTGAACAAATGCTTAAAAAAAGTCTGAAGCAGCAAAGAGGACAAAATAAAAGGAAAAGACCAGTACATCCTTTGTCCAAAGTGGTCTCTGTGTTATGACTTACCCAAAGTGTGGATCAGAACTGGTAGGATTCCTCAGTTACTGAAAACCAACACAGTTACTTCCTTCTGAAATGTTGATGAGGAGTTGAAACTTTAAGAGAAGTTGAAAATTAAGGTAGATTTTTTTGATGGTAATAATGGTTTTTTCAATGCAACATGATCATTTACTTTCTATAAAGAGGAAAGAAGGGATAACGTGGCCAGCACCAATCAAACCATTTACAATGGCCAAAAGAGATGGAGCTGAGGCCTTCAAGTACTACAAAGAAGCCAAGTAGGGTAAGGAGAAAGATGACAAGAAGTTGGATACAAGTGCAAAATTATTTCCTTTCCATTCAACATAATAATAGACCTACAGCTGACCTTGAAACTTCCAAAAGGTGCCCTTGTATTGAGGCCTGGAAACAGTAGAAACAGCAGAGGGCTTCTGATCTCTAGGAACTTCACTCACTCACTGAACTTTTGAGCTGTCATTTCCAATAAACTTGGCTGCAGATGAACCAGAACTTTTTTTTTTTTTTAAGAAAAACTATTCATAGTTTGAAAAAAGAATTGCGGGGATTTTTTCCCTTTGTCGTTCCATTTGACGTCCAAAAAAACTACAATATCCTTGTGGACTAGAAAGTGAAATAGATGGAAGAGGAAAAGCGGTGAGAATAATGTTACAATGAAACCACAAGCAACAGAAGAGGAAAAGTTAAAGACCCCAAACCCAAAGAGAAAAATCAAGCTAAGAGCACATCTTTAAAGCAAGTGAGACCCAAATGTGCTTAGGGAAATTAAGCGATTCCCTATACGAGCTACTTTCTCATTTTAAAATGGGTTGATAATGATTAGCAACCAACATATTAAATGAATATCTCTTTCTACTATCAAAAGTTTTAACTTGTCTTTACCAGACTTGACTCCTAAACCTAAGCAGTCCAGGAAGGTGACCTGAGATGACAGTAGAGGATGACATGCTATTGACTACAGTGAGGAAGTAGGAGGAACAATTGTTCCTATCAATTATGAAACAGAAAGAAAGGAAGGACCAAGTGAATAACTAATGGAAGATGGAAGCCTCCATCTCTATGCTCCATGCAGACTTTGGTAGCCTAGATTAATAAGAACAGAAAGTTTTATTATAGATAAAATTTAAATGTAAAATGATGGAATGGTTTCTCTGTAATGAAATGGTCATTCAAAACTTGTTTGCTGTCAGTCTGATGTAATGTAATGTAATCTTTGGGATACTAGGCAAATGTTGCCCCCAGAATGGGCAACACAGAGATAGGTGGTAATTACACTGAGGACTAAATCCCTGAGTCACTGACAAACCTTCACAAAATGCTTGGTGGCACTGCTAATGCAGCCAGTTAGGAAAACCTTGGCTGATAAATGGAAAGAGAAACAGTACGGCAATAAATTTTTCTGTCTACCCTGCAGTCAATAGATTTGTCTTGTACTATATTCAAGCTGGGTGTTTTTCACCTTGTGCAGAGAATCGATGCAAAATTTAAGCTACATTTAGGTTTACGTATGCCAAAGCTTCCCAAAGCTTCCTGAGTACTTCCTAAGTTTTCCCAAGAGTTCCATACATGGCTTTTCATTTTCTAGCAAAGAAGGATTGCAATTTTTAACTTGTTCCAATCCTGCCCCCACTTCCTGTCATTCTGTGCCTGCTCTGCATCTTGTATATTGACCTTTCTGATGTAGCAGAGATTTACAAGCAGAACTACCTTGCTGAGACCCTTTAGATCCCAGAAATAGAAAGAACCTTGCCAGAGGTAGATGCATGCATGAAATGAGATAGCATATTCTACATCTGATAAAGCTTCCTTGGCTTAGCTGTCTGAAAATCATTACCTACATCTATTTCTGTAACGTATATCGATCAAAAAAGTGCATGCTTCTTTCTGGCTTTCTAAAACTAAAGCTTTAGCCAGATATGATCTGAACTGACATGTCTACCCAAATGGTGATATGCTACAAGAAAGATGAGGAAAAACCCTCTCTTAAAGGAACCCTCTTAAAAAAGAACAAACAGCAAGTGGTACCAAATCTATTTTTTTTAACTCCTAGAAGTACTTTTAGGAATAGAAGTAGAATTTGCCTAATAGCCTTTATAACAAGTGAAAAAAAGACTTCCAGGCTTCATTACGATGGGATTAAGTCAGAACAAATCCACTGACTGCAGTGGCATTACCTCAGCCCTACACCACTTCATCCAGAACTCCCTTGGCATCAGTGGAGCTGCAGAAGTTTTCCTTTGCTGCCTTAGATACAGATCCCAAAATAAATCTCAGGATTCATTTAGCTGGGAAGGAGGAAGTTTTATTTTTCATGTTTACCATGAGTTGGCTGTGGTAGTTCTTATATAAAAAGGCTGTTGATACTTGTATCCATTTTAGACCCACTGAAAACCATGGCTTTAATGTGGGAAGGTCCAGATCTGTTGCTGATTCATTTTATGGGAGGCCTTTTAGCAGAGAATTTTGATCCAGAACTCAACAGCATTATGAAGAGAACAAGTGAAGGGGATTACCAGTAACATGGAGTAACCTTTGGCATTACAAGATTCATTGCAAAAGTTATCATCAACCTGCAAGGTGCTGAGCTCTTCCTGCTCCTTTTACACTTGGTGGAGAAGATGGCAGCTTGCAGGATCAGGCCCTCTGGGGCCAGGGAAGACTTATAGCCCATTCCAGCTCCTGCACAAGGAGGAGAGAGCCTCAGTGACACCAGAAACCCCATCAAAACTTTAGCACAGGCAAGCTGGTGTTAAGACATCAGCGTACGGCTGCCTCACTGAACAGTTGGGGTTTTAATAGGCTAGATATTGTCCCAGCATTTGGTATTCACAGATAATAACAGAGATTAGGTTTACTTAATATATTTGCTATTTAGGCAGATGATTCATGTTAAGCCATCGGCATTCAGTGGCAAACATCATTAGTTCAAATTGTATGAGAGAAAGGCCCAGGAAGAGGAGTCACAATCTGGCCTCTATCACAAACAGCTGTGTTTCTAAATCACCATTTTCGGGTTATTTCCTGTAGTTGTTGGTATATACAGTACACTGAAAATTAGGCCTCAAAAACACTTATTAAAAATTTATACATCTTATGACAGGCTCTTTCAGAAACATAACCCTTAACTAATTCATGTTCACTTACCCTCCGGTTTTCTATTTATAATACTTTACAATTTCTGTGTATTTGTACTATAAATTATTCAATGACATCGAGGTTTTTATTTTGATGAGAGAATTTTTGATGAATTTGACAGAGTAATTACTTCAAATCCTGTTCTGGATTGCTATGAAAATATTTAATTTTATTTACTCCAATAAATAATTAAAATGTGAGAATAGCAGACATACTCACAGTGCCTTATAGCCTGTGACTTCTGTTTGCTTCTCCCTAATTAAAATAGCAATGTTTATGTGTGTACGGATTTAAAATAATAATAAATTTACAACTGGGGAGGGACATCTAAAGGATGAGGAAGAAGACTCTTGTAGCAATACGCTCAGTCTTAAATGCAGGAAAAAATATTCTGAAGAAATAGAAAGTTATTGATCCTTCAGTGCTGTTAAATAGAGGCACTCAGGATAGAATTTCAACAAGGTACATGTTACTCAAATGCAGCCTATTCCTTTTGTAGATTTAAAGTTTAAAAACAGGTAGTCTTTTAGATGCTCCCACCCAATTCAGTAATATTTTAAGCACATGCTTAACTTGAACCCATGAGCAGTTCCACTTACTTCAAGAACGTTCATGCTCAGATTTATATTAAAGTATTGAAGAACTGTTCTGTAGTAGCCTAAATCTTCTGCTAAATCAAAGATTTAAATTACAGTGTCTCTTAACTCTCTGTCTCTCTCTGAGAAAAGCTCAGGTCATGATGGTCATTGGTCTGTAGGCTGCAGTCCTCTATCTCCTCCAAAGAATCTGTGTAGAGTGAAATTTATTTCCGAGTCTCATATGTAATTTTAGTGCTTTCACATCAGAGGGCTAAAAGACAGAAAAACTCCATGTATAAAAGCAATGAAAGAAAAGCCCAATCCCTCAGAAACTTTTAACTGTTTTACAGGTCACAAACAGGCACATATTAAAGTTTTTAATTACACTGAAGCCATAAAGCATGCAAGTGCATAGTCACTATCATATAATTACTGGTTAATTACCTTATTAGTTGGCTGCTTTTTTGTTTGTTTGTTTGTTTGTTTACATTAAAACTTGCTCATTATTGCCAGGTACAATGGTGATCTGGTTACCCACAGGCTGGTAATTGACAAAATCTGACATCTTTTGAGAAAATGACTATTTGTGTTTCACAGGATTGGAGTGAAGGGGGCACAAGTTATTGGTCAAACAGCTGCAAGGAAAAGTAGAAATATTTTTCTTTTTTTTTTTTAAACTATTTGCCTGACTAAAAGAGGTAAATTACAGCCGATCCTAGCTGATAGTGAAAGACAGAGCTTTTTGGTACTTTAGTCACAGGTAACAAATTGGTAACAATCAGCAAACTGTGGCTGCAAATCAGTGTCATCTGTTGGCAGTTGGCTGGACTATATGAAAACAGAACGGGTGATAGTTCAGTCCGGTTCCCCCTGGACACATGTTCATATCTTCCCCAAAACACTAACAGCTTTGGAACAAACTGGCACTCTGGGTGGCAGCATCAGTGGAGAGGATGTAATCTGAATATTCATAGGGCTGGTGAACTAAATGGCAGAGACTTTGGGACCTTCCACTATCCCCAGTTACTCCCTAACCTCAACAGACTCCATCTGTGCTACTGAGACACAAATTGCACCCTTCCTCCATCCCCAACTGCCTTCCAGTGACACAAATACTTTTCAGGCTAAACACCACAGGAGGATATTTTAACCTCAAGCACAGGACAGATGCTGCAAAGGGCTCTGGATGCGCCACAGGAACTCGCTCCCAGGTCAGCCGCTCTCTCTATCCCTCACAGCAATCGTGCACGCACACACATAGACACACATACACAAAACCACACACACCCCACAACTTCATTATGAGCTCTGATGTGACTGAAAGTCATGGCCAGTAATAAATCCTCTCTGCTGGTATTGGGTTGGATAGCATGTTCGTGGGTTAATCCAATAGCAGACCCTAATAAAACGACTTTCAGCTTGCTGCAAAAGCAATTTCTGTGCAATGTGCCATATTTCTATGGCAATGCCTCAAGTCGCAACGAGTAACACGTTCTGTCACAGGCCGTTGTAAACAGTCGGGCTGTTCGGCATGTACCGTGCATGATTTGTCTGAGCAGAGACCTAAAATCTTACACCTGACTGTTTCACTCACTATCAAGCCTAAATAAAACTTCAGTGGCAGAAGCAAGCAGGGAACACAAACCAGTTGTGACTGGTGCTTGGAGCCGAACACTTAGGAGCAGAAGACATGGGTTTGTTTGTTTTTTTCTTTTTGCTTTTTGTGGAGACAGTGGAAGTAGCAGCATTAAGGAAGGATATAGCCCAGGGAGGTGCTGAATGCCAACCAAGCACTTCCAGGCGATGGGAGAGAAGTTGGAGTTCCTCCTTTCTGGAACTAAAATCCCAGTGGTCACTTGGCTATGGGTTCAGGCACAACGCGATTTTGAGCTCAAGATGGTCCAGTAGCTAAAAGGAGAGCAGAAGGCCTATCCATCTTCTATTCCTGGCCCTCATATTGATTTGTTTGTAACAGCAGGAGAGTCCTGTCTGGGCCAAAATGTTCCCAGATTGGAATCCAAAAGTTAATTTAAGATAACGTAGCTGTTAAATAAGCATTTTGATTTTCAGAGTTGAAGAATGTGATACAATGCACCTTTTAGTAACATTTTACTTGCATTCATTCAAAGGCATGAATCTATAGAACAAGCAGCCTCTGTGACATGTAAAACAGTGTCTGGCATCTGGTTTTCTCCCCATCTTTCCCCCTTGCTCTTCTATTTTATTTTTTTTTCTAGTGTGTGCAGCTAATGCTGACGATTTTATTTTTCCTTTTTAATGGAGAAGTTGTTATTGACTACCCGATGTCTGTGTTCACGGGGTAGGAAAATGACCCAGTAAAATCTACCGAACCTAAAAATAAATGACATGTGCTCTCTGTACCATATGCACCTGGAGTAAAGGAGTGCTGTAGTCCATGCAGTCATCTCACACTAGGAAATATGATACTATAGGGGACATCTCTGTATCCCACTAAAAAAGGGACCTGGCCCAAACTGCCTGCCTGTCCCACCACTGTTCTGGACTATCCTACACAAGGAATGCAGTGTACGAATGGTTGATCTCATTCACAGATTTTCAAGTTCCTTTCTTCCCATTAACTTTTAGAGGACTCTTTCCAAAAGGCCTCTCTCTTGCTCTAACTGTGATCTTGATCTATGTGACAACATAGGAAACAAGTTCTATCACCAAAGCCATCTTAACATCTGGAGCAACTTGCAGGAAGACCAGTGCATTAGCCTGGGCTTGAAGATTTGCTTTGAAAGCTTGAAAAGTTTAAGAAATGCTCCTCAGTATCAAGCCCTTCTCAGTATGTTCCAAAACCCATACCCATAAAATCCTGCCTCTGACAGGCCCAAGAACTAATTTACATTTTCAATTGCTTAACACTCCATTTAAACACCTTGTCTCCTTTGCCAGTATATTATTGCTATTTACAAGTCGTTAAGCGGTGACTGCATAGGAAGCAGGCATACGTGGTGTAACTTCAACTCGAGGCCCTGGGTGTTCCTCCTTTGAGAATGAAGACATTAACTATACCAGGACACACATGGTGCTGGAGTTTTACCATCAAAAACAGTAAAGCAATTTTAAATTATGTAAAAAAAGGAGAATAATAAGTCCTTCCTCCAGAAACTTCTTGGGTGGGAAGTGGCATCAGTCATGCCACAAGGACAGGAGGAGCAAGCATATTTTATTGGAAAATAAAGATGTGAGTAAATATACTATGATGAATATAAACTGCCTCTTTTGGATTTAATTAGGAGTCACATTTTTAGATGACCAGGAATTAAACTTCTCTTTTAAGGCACCACTTTGTATCTGACTTTTCACACAGAAAAACATATGGTAAAAAAGCAGGAATAGGGGATTAAGGTACATTTTAATGGGCAGCATGTTCAGCCAGATGGCCTATTCCCTGCTCTTCAAGAGAGGGAATTCCTGACCCCCTGAGCACCCCCCTGCCAAAAGTTCATATTTTATGCTATAATGCATACTTTTCAGTCCACCTCACGCACATCCTCATGCATAGGCTTCTTAAACAGAAATCATGGCCTAAAGGTAAACAAGGGTCTTTCTGGCTTTGTGGACAACAGTACCACAAGATTTAAGAGTCTTTTCCAGTGAGCACCCCATGCCTTTCTCTCCTAATCTGTGCATCAGAAGCAACAGTATCGTGATGCTGTTATACCCATACTGACAGCACCAAAGGAAGGAAAAAAGGACAGAGATGGTGAAGTGCAGCACAAGTCTCTGACTGCCCCAGCCATGGAGTTCCCAGAAAGTTTAAAGCAGGGTACAAATCTGAAGAGATTTTTTCTGCCAGCTTCCTTCATTTTTCTCCCACATGCTGCTGTTGAATCTGCCTGTCTGTTCATTAATGGCCCCAGTGCTGCAGAGCTGTCCCAAAAGATTCTGCCCTCTCAACAAACTAGGCAGAAACGGGAGTTGCCATGGACAAGCCATCACTGATGGCACTGAGTGATAAGGAAAGCATAAAGATGAGATAAATGAACCATTGTTTGTTGAAAGAAGAGGAAGATAATGGCAATTAAACAATATGGATTTCTTAAGAAAGTGTAGCTAGAGAAGAGCCCTAGTTCATGTGGTTGCTATATCAAGGCACTTAAAGACTATCCACTATTCCTTTTTAAAAACAAGAACTAAATGTGGGATAAGAAGTCCTCTAGAACTGAGTTAACTATGGAGAAACTAAATGTCAGCAGAGAGAATTACTGAGAGAACTCAGGAAGAGAAAAAAATGATGCATACACTTGGTGGTGTGGTTTGGAGAGTCCTCTAATGAGTCATCTGGCTGACGCACCATGATGGCAGTGTTCAGGTATTGGTACCTTTGGATGGTTTTCAGCAGCCAGGTAAATTGATCCAGTTTCACTGAAGCAGTAAAAACACAGATACCCACATCACCGGAAAGCAAGGGCTAGAGGTGCCAATCTTCCTGACATGCTGCACTGAAGCTGCTCTGGAACCTTTGGACAGAAGGAGAGGAGCAGATGGAAGAACTGAACAACTCTGCAGTGCCCAGGAACACTACTCCAGGAACAGCAAAGTATGAAATAGAGAAACACCCACATCCAGTAATGTATGTATCACAGCTATTGTTATGCATACCTATGCCTGTGTATATACACACACACATATATACATGAAAAAATCTAAGCAAGCAAGCAATCTCATTTTAAGAGAAATACACTATTTTTATGGCATACAGAAAACAGTAATGATGATTACACTTCCTCAGTGGAAGCCTTCATGAATACAAGTAAATTGCATGACATAAATGAGAGAATAAGGCTTCAAAATTCTGACAAATAGCTACTAGAGAAATTTGGATGAGACATCAAAGAGAGCGTAGTGGGGAACTTCCCATGTCTAGAGCTGGACAGTGTGTAATGAGCAAAATTCATTATCTTAAACTTTTGGCTATGATGTGTAATTGTTAACCTCTGCTGTTAGTTCAAGGCTCCTTTCAGTAAAATATATGGGCTGCCATCAGAGCTGATTTGGATTAGGAGGCAAGCATGTGCCCTCACTTTTAGGTTATATTAATACTCCAAAATCAATAACATGCCATAGCTTTCAGAAGTAGTAATAAAACACCCTAAAATATTCCCAGAATACTTCTATAAATTATTTGTTCAGTGTACTTATGTTAAAAAGGTTGTCAGTTACAGTGCTCTGAAAGACTCTAAAATTACAAGTCATCTTATTTGTATTTGATAAACCCCCTGCTGTTTTGGGTCAGAGAGGGCTCCAGAATGGGGGGGGAAAAGAAATCATTACTTTCCCTAATAAATAAATTACTTTCCTATATTTCATGTATCACTAAAGCCTGCCAGTATTGAGGGCTTAAATAATAAATAGCAAATAGCACCATTCATTTATTAATAATAACGCATCTTTTCTTCCTCTTAGCATATTTGCGGGCAATGGATTAAACAGTAGTCAGGTGGAAGGACAAAGAGTTGGGCCACTGGGAGCATTTAAAATTATCCAGTTTAAGGTGAACTTGTGAGCATTGACAGCCCTTTTAACTTTGTATGCGTGGTGTGGTGCCAGGGCTGTGTACTGTTAGTGGTAGGAGCCTTTGGGCTTCAAAACTGTAAAACCCCTTGGAAACCTGATTAGCTAATGGAGTTCATACATGTGTTTCTCAAAAGAAACCCCATTTTCAATCAGTCATTGCAATACCTGTTTAACCATGTTCAACCAAAAATGGAGGTACCTCACAGGTTTAATGTTCATAACCAACTCTGTCAGGCCAACCCAATCCCTGGCTGTACAGGTGGCAAACAAAGATGTTGGCAGGAAAGGTGGCAATAAGTAGGGGGCAGATCCAGATATGTGTCTCTCTTACCTTCAACTAACCAAAGAGATATGTTTTATTTGTGACTGTTCTCAGCGTAAGCTGCTCATTCCCTTTCTGACATCATCCACATCTATGTCAACCTGACTATTTTTAACAGTCTTTCTGCTTCATGGCTCTTTGATTTTAAGAAAAATAAAACGTGAGCAATTTACAAGAAGGCTGCAGGTTTCTCAAGCTCTGCAACCTCCAGACAAATCTCCTCCTCCCCTAAGCAGGGTATTGCAGCTGACTGCCAGTGCAAGTAGTGGCACAAATGTGTTCATGAGTCCTAGAGATCATACTTCTTAACATTACCAGCAGGCCAGCCTGTAGGCAGTGGGATAAGTGGATAAGCATGGATTTCAACATCATGCCTTAATCCAGCATTTTCCACAGAGAGTTCAGAGAACACATGTGCACAGATGACCATAACCACCACTGACTTTCCTCCAGAAGAAGAGAGCTGGAACCTCTGTATTCATGTAGGCCATGGCATCATCATTCCTGGTGATGGAGAATGAGCCCCTGTCTTCATCTAAACACCCAGTGGGAGCAGATGGGATGTAAACAGCCTCATATTAAACACAAAGTCACCTTTGCCCCTTAACTGGAGAGCTAATCTTTTTCAAGAGTCTGGAAGAAAGCACTTTGCATTCTCACTGTGCCTTGAGCAACCCAGACCCCCTTTCTAACAAAATAAAAAGCCAAGAAGCATCACATGGTACCACACTATCAGACACGCATCAGACTGTGCTGAAATCTGGAAACTCAAATAGGAGGGGCTGCCAGCATTTCAGCTTGTCACTATTAAGAAGAACAAGTATGGTGGCACTCAGTCAGGGTGCAGGATTTTCAAGAGCATGCCCTGCTACCCTCTAAAGGAATTTAATCATGCATCCAGCTACAGGAACTTCACTTCCAACTACCTACTAGGGCTGTGTTTAAAGCAGACTATTTCTTAAAGCCTTACCCACTGTGAAGTGCAGTTATGTTTTTCTACAAGATTTAGCTACAGGGCAAAAGACTTCAAGCATCTAAAAATACAGATGAGAGGTCTGCTATGATACTGCTGACCCAGTCTAATAGGACCCTTGATAGCTGGATGAGTTGGGTCACATCCTACCCCTTGTTTCCTTATGCCCAGAGTGACACTGTCTCTTTTCTGACCTAGGTAAATTGCTTCTTTTCTTCTGGCTACTCCTTAAGCTACCCTAGGCACCAAGAAAGGAAAGTAAACACATGGCAAAGGCACAATAGGAAGAATGGACTTGATCTTTGTTTAAAGCACAGGGTCAGCTCCTTGCTGTGAGCAGATTTTCCTCTTTGGAAACAGGTTCATGTTTATATTTTAAGTTCCAGCAACATGCTCGGGATTTTCAACATGTGCAGCACATCTGCTCCAGTCCAGATTTATGAACAAATCTGCATATAATCGTGCTGCACTAGGGTGTTGTTGTTGTTGTTGTATTTCCCCCTCCCCTTTCCCCCTCCATACCCACCCTTTAAATAAAATAGCTTTGTCCAGGGCTGTGTAAACCACTGATTCCAAGCCATATAATTTTATGGACAGGAAAAAAAAAAAAAAAAAAAGTTCTTTTGTATTGCACCTGAGCTCATTAAAACCCCCAAATTCCATAATTTTACACTACCATGTGCTGCATATCGTATTTAGTACCTAGCAGAGTAATTGCTAACAGTCCTCAGAGTGAGTGCACATAGGTGGAGAAATGATGGAACAGGTGGGACAAGCCAGCCCGTGTTTGGGAATCACAGGTTTACACCCCTGGGCAGCTGATTTAAAGCTGTGTGGATGAACGGTTCAAAAGCCTGGATTACAGTCTTTTGTTAGCCCTATAGTGGGTGCCAAGTCTCAGACTTCAGCTTCCAGTGAACACAATGGCTTCTGTAGAGCACCAGATAAAATAAATAAGCATGTGGGATACAGACTGGAAAGGGGAGAAGCCAAGGATAAAAGGGTCAAGGTGAAAGATGCAAGATGCCAGAGGAATCAGCAACTTAAACAAATTAACCAGACATCCCAAGAGAAAACAACCCTTGAAAATCCAAGAGAAAGTGAGCAGCCCAAGAACACTCCTGTGGCAACATTCAAGGTTTCCTAACTTTGTCTGAAATAAAATCAAAACCTTTTGTTCATCTTCACAAAAGGAATGATGTTAAAACAGCTGTTTCTAAATAAAAAAGGGTTTGCATACTCCCTTTCTCTGTGAGCAAAGACTCTGTGAAGCCACTTTTGCCACCATTTCTTGAATGCACAAAGATCTTCCAGGGTGGGAGAAGGAGAGGAAGGTGCAAGCAGATTTATAGTGTGGTCACACATGCTCTATTCTGGATGACTGTACTCTTTGGAGACTAAATTCCCCTCACTTGACATGATGTGCTTGCTCAAGTGCTGAATGGGATCCAGTTGCAAAGGTATCTATGTTCAGTGCTCCTAAGGGGCACATCCTAGAGATGTTTGTCTCAGTCCATGGCTTACCCAGCCTGATGTCTCAGGAAGGATTTAGGCCTCCAGCCTGTAAGAAAGAGAGGTGTGGGGTTTTTTTTAAAAATGATCCATGCGTGGCTTCCTAAAGGACACATAGGAACATTGCAGCAGAAGAACTCATTTCAGCCAGGGCTCTCAAGTCCCATCCATGTGCCCTAATCACATGCCGATAAGATCTGAGTGATTTCCTTGTGCTTGGAACTGTAAATGCATTCTGCTTGAGATTCTCCAATGTCTTATCTACAGCCTTTCAGATAGTTAAGATTAGGAAGCCAGAAAAAAGACAGAGACACTGTGATCACTAAAAACCGTGAACAGGGGGTGACTGAAATGGGCATATGCCAGTGTACACCTAGACAGACAGTGGGTCAGGAAGGTTTTGCTTACTAGCCTAGCTTCCAAAGGAAGAACAAAAAAAAAGCAAAAACAAATATATCAAAATCACTGAAACCACCAAGTAGGTTTTGCAATGGTCAGAGAAGACAAATATTTTAGTAACAGCAAAGCAGAAACACAGAAAAACTACACATAGCTGTGCTCAGCCTTAAATGGTGGGAAAGGTGGAAGGCTCTAACCTCGACATTAGGAAACATTTGACATTTAGAGTTTCAGAACTCTCTTAGCAGGGAACAACTTGTTTCCTTTTTCTTTTTTTTCGTTTTTAGTTTTTTATTTTTACTGTAGTCCCTCCTCATTTAAAACATATAATGAATGTGAACCGTCATCAGTCTGTAAATACTGGTTTTAAGTTCACTAGAGCTTTGTTGAGATATTCCTCCTAGGTAACAAGTCTGTGGCTCATTAGTCTCTCATTAGCAAGATAGAAATAAAGATGCAAAAGAAAAAAAAAAAAAACAACCCACAACTTTCTCCAAAGATATTGTTGCAGTCTAATTGCCTGCAAGGAATTCTTAATAATGTTTACTAATGCCTTTTCAGCATTGCCAATTTTATAACGTTCCAGATGTGACGTTGCTGTTCCCTGCTGTGATATTACTAAGTCTGCTAAGGCACCTACAGTACTAAGTTTGGAAAGATTTTAGCCCCATCTTATGTCATGGACATGAAACAACATCCGTTGGGGCTTTCCAGCATTACATTTGTACTTTTGAAAAAAATGATCAGAAAACCCTGTCTGATCCCCTGTTTATACAGAACTAAGTAAATTCAATCACAATGTGCACTGGCTGGAGCCAACAGCCTTACAATGGACATTATCAGCACTATCAGTTGCTCAGAGCTCAGTGACATTTGGTTTCCTGTTGGTTTGTTTGTTTGTTTGTTTGAATATATTGTTTTAGACTTTGTGGCATTAATTGGTTCCGTATTTGTAGAGAAATATCTGTTGTTTGGGATATGATTTTATACTGTAAGCAGCATTTGGAATATAAACCATGCAGATCTTAGCGAGGATTTGAGAGCAAGGCTCCCAGCAGCAACACTATGTTACACCCTTGCTTTACAGCCAAGCTCGGGAACGAAGCAGGCAGCGAACATGCAGATTCTGAAACAATAGAGCTTTTAACCTAAACTGCTCTGAAGTTTCTTGGTGCTCTGGGAATAAGTGGGCTCTCCCCATATGCTGGATTTGTATACCATTGAGAATATGTAAATAAACATCTTTTTGGCCTACTTTACTAAGGAAAAAAAACCCAACAACTTGTGATATCATCATGTCTCAGTCATTATTCCTATGTAACAGCTTCTGTACCTGCTGGCCATCTTTAGCCAGACTGAAAATGTAGTGGATAACTCCACAATATGAAATTCCTGGAAAGAGCTGCATAGAGAAAAGACCCAGTATTAGTACTCTCAGGAGGAAAAATTCTGTGATGTGAGCTCTGTGTCCGTATTAGAGAAAGAAGCTTCATATTGGAAAGAAATAGCAAGAATACCCCAATCACAAGGAAAGTCTCTCTTCAACAAAGAATGCATGAGATAAGATGTTTTCTTGTTGCTATTCACCACAGACCAAGTTGAGGGGGCTGATTATTTTTTTAATGGTTTTCCACTTGGTCTGGGTTGATTATCTTCTCTGTTTTCAGGATCTGGAGTCCCCAGGTTCTTCAGTGTCATATTAGTCATAACCTGCATGGCCACCATAGCACATATCTCCCTGTAGCATGAGCATTTCCTCATCTTCCAGCTAAGCAAATGGTCTGCCTGCTAGGTAACTGTCCTTCAGATTTAGCTGCACATGTTGGCACTCTCCAACCCAGCTCTGACAAAATGATCCAGATGAGCTACCCTTTTCACAGCAGTGTGAAGGAGTAATCAGGACTGTTTCACCAGAACAGAGTTAGGCAGGAAGCAGACAGCCATACCAGCAGATTTAAGGGAGATGGCTTCAGGGCAGCGACTAGTACCTGTAGCAGATTCAGCTCTAGCTGAAATGGTGATTATGACCATATCCTAATGCACAATCTCAGAATCAAAAAAAAGGGACTGATTTTGTACCACTGAAGGAGAGAGGACTCATAGTCCTACAATAGCAAAAACTAAATGTTCAGCGAGGACAATCTGCTCTCTGAGTAGCTGTCCAACCTGTTTCTTCAGAAAGCTTATGCAAAAAAAATCCATTGGGGTATTGTAACTCTGATACATCAATTAATGGCTGCAAAACTCAATTATTTTTCTTAAATTTATCACCCAGCTGCTAAAATGACAACTGTGTCAATCACTGCTAAGGAGTTCCTTATGCCTGTCAGACAGGAGTAGGACCATCCATAAGGGTACCCTTCACTCCATTCTCTTCCTAGATCCAGAGAAGACAGACACGCTGCAGTCTGGCCACCTTGGCTCATGATGTTAAAAACCTCTTGCTTCCAACTCTGAAGGTCCCCGGTTCATTTTCCCAGTATGTCAGCCAAGACGGTGGTCCTCACATTTTCACTCTTCTAATAGTTCCAAGCTTACATCACATTCCCCTTTATTTACTCTTTTTCCAAGTTATATCCTTACCCTTAATCACTGTTCAGCCAAGGTTTCTTCAAGCAGGCCCAAATCTACCATAAGTGGAGCCAATGGGAATCTTTCTACTGACTCCAGCGGACTCAGGATCATAAAGTCATGAACCCACAAACATCTGCAAGATCTGGAGGCATTCCAATATGGATTCAGATTGGACATCAGCCACTCAGGCCCATCTTAATTCATAAATCAACATACCCAACTGACTTTCTCTTCTCTGGATCCCCTCCAATTTGTTAATACGTTTCTGTTAACGAGGTGCTTAGAACTAAGCACAATATCCCCAGTGCACTCACATGAGAGCTGTTACATTCCTACTTCATAATGTTATGTCTCCACATATCCCAGCCAAAATTGCACTGACTTCACTAGCTACCATGTTTTGTTGAAGCCTTGAAACCCTTGTCCTGTCACTCTTATTCACTGAGAGAGATACTTTGCTCCACAGGTAATCATAGTAAAGCCAGCAGGACTCCTCACACAGGACTGGCAATGCAAGCAAGGAAAGCAGAAACAGAGAAAGAATTCACATCTAGATTTTCTGAACTGATAAACTCAGACAACAGAATAATTGTAACAATGCCATCCTGCTGCTTTTCTGAGCAATAATCTATTTTCCTCATTGGGATAAATGACTTGGCCATCAGTCTCCTGGTTTAGCCATTTGGGAACTGGATTATTGCTTCATAAACTGTGCAACACACTTCTATTACTGTTTAATTGCACTGGGCAGAGAAAAGGGGGAAAAAGATTTTGCAATTTCTAACAGAAATCTCCCAGAAGCACTTTTTTTGTGTTACTTTCCTCAAGAGTTACAGCAGTGAACTGCATTCCAATCCAAAATTTTCCTCTGAACAAAGAGCATAATTTTTCTTTATACACTTCTGCCAGTGCAGCACACTGCTCCTTTCCTGGACCTGGATGCTCAGTGTAGTGAGATTACACTGTCTTCTAAGCAAACATTTTCTGTAAAATCTCAACTATACATTCTGGCCTACATTTCTATCCAGATTTCCTATTATTATTAGCAGAAACTGTCCTTGAATGTCTTCATTCTTTCCATCCTTTTAATTTTTTTTGTTGTCTGCAGGCTCTTCAGCACCGTGACTGCCTCCTGTTACACAGAGAGCCTCCATCCAGCGCTTTGGCCGCGAAGCGCTCCTGTAACTGAGACACGTCCTGCCTCCCAAAGCAAG
>VWZY01003892.1:11618-42460 GCA_013399075.1 Chloroceryle aenea | reverse complement strand
TGCAATTTTTTTCATTTTTAAACCAGTGCAGCTTTCACTCCTGTCTCTAGAATGTTTTCCAACACTAATCTCCATACTCTAAGACAGCACTGAAAAGTCATCAGTTCACGAAAGCTCTCTGTTCAGCTGTTTGAGAAAAGGCTGGGGCCCTGGCTGGAAATGATTTAACATTGTCACTTGTTTCCCTTGCAATGCAAGGGTTTGGGTTTTAAAACGTGGCTTTGTAAGAAGTCTGAAAGCTTGTACCAAAAGGTATATTTTTAAATTTTCATCACCATAAATTTCATAGGAAATATCACAAAAGTAAAAACAAAGTCATGAAACTTTTCTGAGCACAAACAAAAAGGAATTGGTAGAACTAAATCTCATTTTTTTAAAAAAAGAAGGGAAAGGATTTTTTTTTTTTGCTAGGAACTTCCTGGGCTTACTGTGTCCCAGACAAGTCTGAGAAACTGCAAGCCAGCTTCTCCCTTAAGCATTGCCATGTGTTCTCCCACACTGCTCCACCCATTTGTGCCAAAAACCTGTCCAATTACCTATCCTCTGGTAACCCTATCTTATCATTTAGTTGTGCTTAGCTCTTACAGATTGTTCCCATTGCTTTCCATTGGTCAGACAGCCAGGTGACCTTTCTGCTAAACTCTGTATCCCACTGCAGTAAGTTTTTACAAACTGCATCTGCCCAGTTTGTCCAATTTGTCCATCACTGCACCACAGCACACAGCCTGTGAGCTCTCGGGGGCTGGACCTGACCCGTACAGCACCTGGCCAGGGATCTCCTGTTCCCACAGGGCTGCAAGTCTTAGCTGGGATTCTTAACTGGTTCTCTTGGGAATACCAATAAAAAAACCCCAAACAAGCCAATCAACAGTGCCTTTCTACAGAATATTCAGCTGTTATCACAACAGAAGGGAAAATATATGGCATTGGAAGTTAATTGTTGGCAAACACTGACTTTAACATACTGCTGGGAGTCCCTTCACAGTAAGCACAGTAGCGTTAATCATATATAATGTGGGGAAGATGACCCCTGTGAAAGGAGGTGCTGAAGTGGGTGCCTGAACTGCTGCTTGTCCACTCATGGCTTGTGCTGCTTCAGGGTGAGAGCTCATGGTGCATGCTGTAGCGGTGGGGATCTGTGTGTTTCGGCTCCCATGATACCAAAGCTCACTGGCAGGATGTCCAGCCAACAAGGAAACATGCTGGTATTTTTAACAGGAGGTTAGAGGGTTGAGAGACGGGGACAACAGCAGTTCAGATGAAAGGCTTGGCAGGCCAAGTTATCAGGCATGCTCTCCTACAGTGAAATTCTGTCTGGAAATCTCCAATCAGACTCTCCTCTCCTCTCTGCCGTTTCTGGGACATGCACTCCTGCCTTCTGCACAACTTTGCAGTTTCCAAGGAGACCGCATGCTGCTCACCCCACACCTCACTGCAGATGACCGTGTGACTTCACTCGGTCAGGGAGACCATAAAACACTGCAGCCAAAACGATAGCGCTGCAGCTTGACTCATTGTGATATTAGTGAATCCTAAAGGACATATGAACCTAATGATGGGTTGTTCGGTTTGCTTTTTCATTAGGGCTGTTATGATGAGACCTAGACATGGTGTCACTGCTTGGAGACAGCCTAAAGAAAAAAAATAATTCTGTGGAATCACAGGATTCAAAGAACTTATTCAAATAATCATGTTACTTAGTTTCCTAAATGAAGATAAATATGAGAATTCAATTTCATAATTGTAACAGTAGAAAAATACACTAGAAATTCAACATTTATAACATCAAGTTAAGTTCACACCAAGATCAAAGATTAAAAACCAGCTGCATTCCTGCTGGTATGAAATGCATCAATTAGGTAGCGCAGCTCAGTGTCAGGAGATGTGAATCTGGAGCCTTGCTTATTTGCAAGCTTCCTGAAGGATTTTGGAAAACTCACACAGGACATAAATGTCATAGTTTTTTGGGTTTTTTTAATGCAATACTCATTTCCACATGAAAATTAGGGTCTGCAAATAGTTTTTCAGACCCCAGGCCAAAAAGAGCTATCAAGATCTAAATTCTCTTTAAGAACCAAATAGAAAATAGATATCTGGATGTCTCTGTGACTGTAGCCATTACTGTTTGTGTAGCCTGAATTCCCTATGTCTTACATAAGAATTCTGGAGTTTATCTCACTGGAATGGGATGAAAAGAAGAATTTTGAAGTAATTATGAAGCACATATCCTAATGTGGAAAACAGCTAGATAGTAAGAGTTTGTATTGCAGAAGTGATGGAGGAAGTCCTAATTCAGGACCATAAAAGAAGGAAGCAGAAATAACACATATACATACAGCAGGGTAATTCACAGGTAACATTTGCAACCCAGCTGCTAAAGAGTTGGCAGAATTCAATTTTCATATGACACTGTATCACTGTGTCTATAGCAAATAAAGGAACAAAGAATGCTTTTTACCCCAGGTAGAATCCACAGCTGGTTAGAAATTAAGTATTTTAGCGATTCTTCTTGGACAGTTTATTAAAAAAACCGTCATGAAGATTTTGTCCCATATGTCAACTCACTCAAATATTGTCCAAAATCCCACTGAAAAAAACCAAATCCAAATGCTACAGAAAAATGGTTAACGTTTGCATATATATTTTAATTTTAATGACATCTTGCCTTGTTAGCCAATTAGGAAGGTAATATCATTACTTTTATGCAGCAGGAAACACTACTGAACAAAAAGACAAGGAATAGTTCTGCTTGTTTGGACAGTCTCCATCTACAGAGTCTGCACCCAGTACAGGAAAATTAAGCATTCATGTTCATTCATGACAAATATGCCTCTCTCCTGCCATTCAGGTTTTCTCTACACCAATGACTATAGTGAACTTTGAGGTCCTCTTGCACCAGTCTTGTGCATTTTGATCATATTACTCATCAGCAGAATAGCTGACAGCCTTTGTCAAAATGATTCACATGGTGCTTCTAGCCAACAAAGCAGGGCTCTTTTAGAAACAGGCTTATGTGCTACTTCTAGGCATGCCTCTAGGACATGTGCCAGACCAAGAGAGAAAATGGAAGGCGTAAGGGACAGAAGTTTGGTAGAGTTCTCATGAACCTGCCTAACAAGAATAGCTGTTAATTTTATGTGTTCCTTAGGGCAATTTTTCAGTTGCTCCCAACATTTCATGTAGGACTGAAGGTGTGTTGATTGGCTAAATAAGCAAATACCACAATTTTGGAGTCATTGCGAGTGTCAGGTCACAGGTGCTTCTACTGTGTCAGAGATATTTGCTCCTTAAAAGCTCTTCCTAGGTCTTGCACAAATACCAACCCTAAATTAATGTTGCTCTCTTAAGTTCAGTCCTGCCTGACTTGTTGTCTAAAACATTCCAAAACTATGATTGTTGCACAGCTGCAACAGCTCTCAGTGGAGAAACAGCTGAGCAAAGCATGCCTACAACAATCCTGTCAATATCCCTTAACTGTCCTAGTAAAGGAGATACTGAAGGAAAAACACTAACTACTTCAAATTTAAATAAATAGAGTTGAAGAGAAAATAAGGTGAAGTGAATCTCCTGCAGTGACATAAAGATTAGCCTGGAAAAAAAACTTGAAAGTAATAATTGAGTTCTTCTGAAAGGATACACTTTAAAAACCTCTATCTTGATCTAAAGTAACAAAGAGGAAAATCCACTTCACTCTTCTGCCACTGAGGACATGGTTAATGGGTTCAGCAAAAGGTGGCAGGCTGACTCTTGAGGAACTCCCTTTACTTTGTTAGTGACTGACGTGATCCACTCAATTTGTTGGATTAATTGTGTTTTTTTGAAGATAAAATACTTTTTTTTCCACTCTTTCAAATGTTGCTCCAGGAGTACAGATTATCCATAAAAATGTGCTGGATGCATCAGAAATTGCAGCCCCAGGAAAACAACCCTTGATAGAGCAGATTTTCTGTCTTACTGTTAAGTTTCCCACGCTTCTCAGCCAGATTCTGCTGGCCACGACTCAGAGCCTGACTCTTGCTGTGAAAGTATGGGAAGCTGGTTCATCCTTGCAGCTTACAGACCTTGGGTGTTTGAGCTGCAAGGGTTGGAGTGGATGTCAGAGGCAGAGACGTGACACAGAACAGCCTTCTGTAGGGGCTGGTACTGGCACATTGGCCATCTGACAACCTGTAACACATGTAGTGCCTACGTGAGGAGAGGAGAGACCTCACTGTCCTGATGGGGAATGAACACAAGGTCACAAGGGAGAAGACAGAAAAGGAATATAATCCTTTGGCTTTCAAGTCCTAGACTGTATCCAGCTCCCTCTTTTGTATATTATCTTGCTCCTCCTCCTACATCCACAAAAAGAAGACAATGCAACTCAAATACTTCTGTTCAGCAGGCTTTGTCCATAGGAGGCTTTCTGCTATGGCAACCAGAGGTAATACACAATATACTGTGTTATCTGATGACTCAGCTCACACTGGCTCTGGAATTGGTTATAACCTCATGGAAGAAACATGTCTTTTTAGGGCTCTTACCTGAAGGTACAGAGAGATGCTTAAGTGACTACCAACCAGGAGTTCATAATATCTGATCCTTGTCCTGGGTTCTCCCTCTCTTTCTAAACCAGCAACTCATGATCAGTCTTAGGCCTTCACCTACCTACTTGCAAATTACAATTCTGCCTATTCAGTGGAGCCTTGTGAAATTTACTTAACTAGTAACTTACAAATTATTCTGGGCTTTCCTAAAGGTATCTGTATAAGGCAGAACTGTCTGGAGGCCTTATCATGAATTGGCATCCCATTGTGTACAGAAAATAAGACCCTATAAACAGCAGAACAATGGAACAAATGCCGGCACATCTGCAGATGCAGCAGTGGATAACATTTTAACCTCACTTTTTTTTTTTAAGTCTCCCACACTGCTTTCAAAATATTCTGCAAAATCCCACTTCCCGTCCTGACCCCATGGCAAGAGGGAACATGGAAACCGGGGAGAGCAGGAAATTCCACTCAAATTCCAGCTGCAATCATTTCTGTGAACAAGAGGGATAAAATGCGGCAGAGATCATGGTAGATAAATGTCACGTGCCCAAAGAGGCAACCAGTAAAGAACAAGGTCTGGGATAAGGTGCAGGTTACACATGGAAGTGGAAGCAGACAGCCCTGATCCTTGCCTTATATTGTACATCAATATTAATTAAGAATTGACTTTACATAAATAAGACTAATACAGCTAAGAGTGTCTTGTTGAATTTCTTGTTCCAAATGACAGCTAGATAGAACTTCACCCCAGCTTTTAAAAGGTGGGAGGAAAGACTGGAATTCATTCAAAGGCTTTTTTAATCACTACTGGAGATATTATGTTAAAGTTACCAGAATGAAGTTAAGAACGCAACCCACATACACTTCTTGAACAAAGGAAAGGAAGTATCACAGTGTTGCTTAATGTGTTCACTGGGCCTCTCTTGGACTATGAAGCTGTCCTGAAATCCTTAGTGCTTTTCAAAAGCAGGAAAAGTTAAGCCCAGGAACCCAAATTCAGTGCCAGCAGAAGATGTGTATCTTCTGATTCATTAGCAGTCTGATTTAACTTGGTGAGTTGTTCGCTGATATTTTAAATCCAGACTTATAAATGTTTAAATTCTGTTGGTAATCATGATTGTGCAAGGCAGAAGGAGAATTGCTTAACCCTTAGAGCTATGTCTGCATAAGGGTTTGTCATGTTTTAAATAGGTCTCTTAGTTTAAGTTAACACATGAGAATGGTGCAGACTCAACACATAGGCAGGTCTGAGAGGTAAGAACCACCCTAACTACACTGGTGATGATAAAGACCCTCTTCACAACTCTTCCAAAGCTGCTCCTTTGCAAACTGAAGGTAATGGCATCACCACCATCACATGGTCTATTTGCCTACAGGAAAAAAACCTTTTCCATTTGGTTGTGGATGTTGCCAGGTCTTCATCTGCCCTTTCCATTTGCCATCATCCCAAGGGACTTTCCAAAACAATACAGAAAAGGAGTCAACACCGCTCTGACAAGTTGTTTTCTGCTACTATGCCAATAAAAATGATCTTCCTTACACCACACTTCTTCGAACCTGACATCTGTCCTAAATCTCAAGTCATACACACCATTCTTCCATTAACATGAGTCATCCTACAGACGTCCTTCTGCCTCTCTTAGAGTCATGTCAGAAAGAATCATTGACTTATTGTCAGCAGATTCAGCCTACCATGTAGCAGTGTCTGCAGAGCCCTCTTCTCTCGTCATCTTGTTTTTACATCCCCAAAAAATTTTGGAAAATTCTTGCTGAGCTGTAGGATGTTAGAAACAAGAGAAGAATTGCCTGTCCTGTACTACTACTCAGTCTGGAGTATAAAGGGTAATTTGACAAATTTTGGAGTCCTCTACCTTGAAGTGGAGCAGATAAACAGCTTCTCTTCAGGACCTCACAAAGTCCCAAGTTGCCTATATAAAAAAGACCTGGTGCTAGTAATGCTGTTGAGAATTTCAGGAAATGTAACTGAACTTTCTCTATAGAGATTACAGGCATTATGTACAGGCATCTTGCCTGATCTGTTTTGCACAGGAGTCTATTCTGGACCCTGCCTAATGCCAGATGCTTAAGGGTAAAATACCGGGACTTCAGAATAGACAGTTGCATAAGAATAGAGAAGACAGTGAATGTATTATGCCTTGAATCATAAGCTATTTATATCCCTTCTGTTTTTAAAGCAGAGACCAAATGGGGAAGAAGCTTCCATTAAGGGGCAGGGGACATGGCAATCCCTGCTACCTGTTTTCATTATTACACCATCTTGGTGTCTTGAAAGATTTATTAACTCATTCTCTTTATTGGTCTTCTATTTCTATTTGTAAACATCCAATGTTGCCTCCATTCTAATGCACTTCACAATGGCCTTTTTGCAAAGTCAGTGGAGATCAGTCTCAAGTCTTCATCTCCTTTCCACAAATGGGAATCTGTTTGCGGAGCATGGGGATGTCTGCGGTTGTGCTAGGATCCAGGAAGCTGAGCCACATCTTTGCCTAGTGTAAATCAGCACTGAGACTTTACCTAATTTCTGGTGGGAATAAGGAAATTCTTACAGGATCATTCTGCACTTTCATATAGTCCATTTTCAGCAGAGAGCTAATTCTTTGAGGGAGGTGCACAAAACCTTTCAAAGTCTGTTTTCTCTGAAGTGCACCTCTGTGTTGTGCTACACAGGAGAGACTTGACTGCTCATGAAGGCCAGAAAAGAGCCTGTGGTGATCTATGACCACAGGAGTTAGGATGTGCAGATTCCTGGTTTGCAGAGCTTTGTATGTCCCCATATCTACCCATTTCCCTGCTGAGCTACACTCATTTCCACCTTCTTTTGCTGCAGCTAATTGCACAGGAGACACATAATGCAACTTCTCTAAGAGGTGGAAGTTACTCAGGAAAACATCTATGCCCATAATTCCTTTCAGTCAGAGCAATCTAAACACCAGAAAACTCCTGTGCTTTCTTCCCTCAAAAGCATCAGGGGTTTCTTTCCTGACTGTTCACTCTTTGGGGTAATGGAATACACATGATGAGTGCACTGGAAGCACATACAATAATCGCAGTGCACTGATGCAGGAGGCTGTGGGAACTCCCCTGCCATGTCCTGACTACAGCCCTGTCTTGACATGCACAGCAGGAAAAGCAGCTACAGGGGATCTCAGGGCAGCACACACAGGAACCCCACTCAAGAAAAGCTGAAGACACTGCAGTAGGGAGATCAGCTCTGATCCAGCTGCAGAAGAACGAAGAAGAAGAATATTCCAAGCAGTCCTCTGCTTGCCACAGCTCACCTTGGCTTAGGATGCAGTGTTCCCTTACAGTCCCATCCCAAATGCAAAAGCATATGGTTGGGGTAATCACTGTGGCTAATTGTCGTGTGCGCACGCACACACACAGAGTTCAGTGCTTTGGGAGATGCCCACACCCCATTATCAGCCAGGTGGGGGAACAACATGCCAGTGAGGTACAGATAAATCAGTTCATTCCATCCCATCATGACAGTGGACAGCAGGCTGCCACAAAACAGTACCATTTCTGAGCCAGACAACTACCTTGGCTATAATTAAAGCTAATTATTCAAAGGCACCCTGTTCATGTCGCGTTGTTCAGAAGCTCCCTGCATGAGCATGTAGGCAGCAGGGCTGTTTTTCTTCATAAAAACTTATGAGGAACGCTGCGCAGATTAACAGCTTTAATGACAAAAATTACCGCTTAGAACACTGACTTCAAATCAAAGAACAATATCTGCAGACAGATATTTTCATGGTTTTCATAACAATTCATTATAGGTGGCACCAAGGGATTACATTTTTATTTCCCTTGTGTCATTTCTCTCAGACTCAGGTTCATTTCTCTTAATGAGGCAGCAGAAGATAAAGGGCAGTGAAGGCTCCTCCAATGCCTCTGCAGAGTGTGAGGAGTTTAGGGGCAAAGTGATAACTGATCCTCTAAAGGAAGAGGGAGGGCTTGGAAGGGGAGGAGGAGAGGGAGAGTGATGGGCTGGGATGTTCTCTGCCATAATGAACTAAAATTAAGACATAAATTCTCATACCTTTGTTCCGACCAGATCTAACAAAAGGGATTCAGCTTTTTAATGAAGAATGGATCAGTAGCAAAATTATTAGCTAATTAATTGTAAAGGGAAGTGAAAGAAGGAGGAAAAAAAAAATTGCCTGAAAAGACAGGAGTGAAAGTTCTTCTCATAGGCTCTCAGAATAGGAAGAAAGACCCTGAACCTGGAAGCCTTTACTTGGACAGTGAAGCCTTTCTTCACGTGTAGTTTAGGATGGCAAGGCAAAGGTCCATGCAAGAAAGAATAAGAACTAAGCAGAGCTCAAAATGGAATCTGGGATTCACCTGATAGTACCGGGCTTGTTAGGACTCAAAAGAGGTTCCCAGCGGAACTGGATGGAAACTCTCCTGTGAAACAGGTTTCTGTTGGAAAATAATGTGAAGACAGCACAAAAAGGTTCCAGGAGTGGGGGACTCCTGGCACAGCCTCAGGAGACCAGGCAACTGTTTTGTTTCTAAAACCAAAATCATCAGCCCAAATGGTTCAAACTCTTCCAAGGGAAAAAAAAAAACCCAAACCAACAAAAACCAACCCACAAAAAAACACACACACAAAGAAAAAAAGAAAGCTAAAAAAAAAGCTAAAGCAAGAACTGGCATTTCCAATCCGTGGAAAGCCGCCTTATTCCTGAGTTTTGTTCCAGCATTTGTTCCAAAAATTTTGGTTTCCCATCAGTGGGGTGATTTGCATTTCAGCAAGCTCTGACCATCAGTTACGGCCTCAGGGCTCCCAGCATTTGTGGTTCTAGGGGACATAAAAAGAGACTTCAGGGTTCCTCTATTTTGGGGATCACACTGGCAATGAAGAATGACTCTGGAGCTTCCCAAAGTGGAAAAAAATCTGAAATGGGGCAATCAAAAAATCTCCAGTAAAGGGAATTGTTTTATTTGGGTTAATTCTAATTTAGATCCTTCTTCTGTCTGCCTTAAGTAATGCTTTCCTGAAAACCAGTATTTTAAGCATTGCTAGAGTTGGGAAAAAGCCTGGGAGCCTGGATGGGTAAATATATCTGACAAGCCATAGAGACAGGAGACAAAGGGGCTAGACAGGGGAAAGGAGAAACCAAGGATAAATGAGATACAGTTAGTGGCATTCATGTGTGTTTGGCTGTGGTAAAGGCAATCTTGAGAAAGAGGAAAGAAGTATTTTTATCATAGACCCTCTCCCTCTATTTATTCTTGGCTCCCAACTTTTCACACTGTAAATGAAAAAGGAATAGCCATCCTTTTGGGATGGGTGGGCTAGGCTGAAATAGAACCTCACTTTATGAAGTAAATATATATGGAGCATTTAGCCCACACTCTTTCTGCCTCCTTCAAACAACGAGGAATCCTTCATGCCTTGTCAGGGCCCCCAGTGATACAAAGGGGTGTTTCACACCTGCCTTCCTGCTCTGCACTGGCAGAGAGCACAGGCTTGCAGATTGAAAAACACACATCTATGGACTCCAAGATCCCTTCCTGTCTTGTCTCCAGTGAGTCAGGCCCCAAGAAAGTACAAAGTTGACCTTCAAAAAAAATTTTTTTAAATTAATCTATATGTGTATTTTATATATATATGTATCAAGAGGGTAATTCTTTGCCTTCTGCTTCCCATATTTTTCAGTCTTTTCATTTGAAATCAACAGGGCTTGAATCATCTCTCTCGTTTAATGAAGGCTGAGCTTCTTGTGGACTCACATGACAGCAGGAGGTGCTGCTCACTGAAAAGCCCAGAATGGTAGGAGACTTTGATAATATCACGAGAGTTGGTAACACGGGCAGAAGACTTTGAATAAAGCTGTCTGACCTCCTTGGCCCAAGTGCTTTTACAGCCAAGCAAAACAATTTCTCTGGACTCTAATGAATAGACTTCTGTCATTGTTCATCATAATAATGCCCCGATCCTGGCCAGATTACCTAGATGCTACCATAATCCTGCTAATAAGTGATGATTATAAAACACACACTTGAGGAAAAGGAAAGGTAGAATTTGGATCTTTTGCCCCAGTCTCTTCCCAAAGGAAAGCAGGATAATAAATGACTTCTGAGTGTGATATATGACAAAGAGCCTTACCAGATCAGAGTCTGCGACAGCAAAATTCAGCCAGCTCACTCAGTTTTGTCTGTAAAAATATTGCTCTATTCAGTGTGAGAGGCCTGATAAATGGGGGGGGGACCATACTGAAGACATCTAGTAAGATTTTTTTTTTTATTTCTGGGGGAAACAGCTGGAGACAGAAAAAAAGATTAATTGTTTTTTGTGAAACAAGCATTTTTTCAAGCAAGAAGACTGCCTCATAATACTATGGAAACATATGATTCTCCTATTATGTGTGACTTCCTATCTAGTGACTTCTGTTTTCTGGCAGAGTCCAGATTTTACCCACAGGCAAAACCAAGTTGCTTAAGACAGCAAAGTGTGACTGAACAGACTAGAAAAAATTTAAAAAAAATTTTAAAAATCAAGTGGGGTAATTCTGACTTTTTATTCTCGCAACAGAGCATGAGGAATGTCCCTGCTGTCTCATTCCACTAAGCTGCTGCCTGTTGACTATGGAAGGTACCACAGGCTATGTATCACAAGGCAGGTGATCAGAGTTTGTGTTTAAAATGTGAACATGAGGGTTTTTTTCTTCATGATTTGATCCATTATAGCTGATGGAGGATGCAGCAGAGCAGAGTTTCTCATGCTTTCTCTACTTCTTGTTTAAGTGTAAGTACTACTTCCAATGTGGACATAAAAGGAAGGCTTCATTCAGAACCATGAACAATGTGTTAGGCAGGTAAAATACTTGCTGCACTCTGTAGCCTTAAAAGCAGGGGATGAGATATTGCTGTATGCAATGAATAAGGCAGAGTTAAGATTGTCTGACGGGGAGACCTCCACAGGTACAGTGTAACGAGATCGGGGCAAATTCCAGCACAGGAAACATTTAGGTATTCATGAAAGAAATGTGTTTCTACCCCACCTGTTATTATTTATTCGTGCTAACAATACATATGTCACCTCATTTGCACACCAGAAATACCTAGTGTGCAAGCCTGTGTGAATTTAGAAAGCCCAATATATTTTTTGCTAAAAAATACCTTGCTTTCACAATAAAGTTATCAGCAGCTCAGCTACCACCTTAGCTAAAAAAGCCTTCGTCTTAAGGCAAGAGTCTTTCTCTTCCCACTGGATTCAATTTCAGTGGGAGCTAGGCCAGGAAATTGCTTTTATTTATATTCTCCACCCCTGGCAAAGTCAATGGCCTCATTAATCCGCTGATGGGCCAGCACCACGGTGGAAACTAGAGATGCAGCAGGGAAGAGTGCTAGAGGAATTGCTGCTTTTCTTCTCTCCCCAGCCTTCACCTTGCTCCCACCCTAACCTCACCTTCAGATTCCTCCCACCATCCCTCAGAGCTCTTGCCACTATCTCCTCCTTTCCACCTGGATCTCCACCCTTCTTGGAGATAGAAGGAAGAATATAGCCCCAAATTCCATGGACATACCGTGTCTGCTAGGACAGACTGGAAAAGGTTGAAACTAGCACACTGCCTCTGGGATCAGGACCAAATAAACCTTCACTTTCCTAAAAGTGCAATAAAATTGTAATACAGCCTGTAGAAAATAATTATGATTTGACTATGGTGAATCCAGGGAAAGTTGTCTCCCTTTCAGATCACAGTTTAGATTCCTATTGAACCCCTATTGGAAGGGCTTCTACCCTATCGCTTCTTTTCAACACATCTTTTTATAAGTGGTGTTGAGCATGGGCTTTAATACTGCGACTGGCTTTGCTTTGACTTTTATTTTCCATAGAATCTGTCTTGCAGTAGAGAGACCGTTAGCCAGTCAAACAATGTTCAATCCCAGTTACATTATCGCTTAAAGGGAGCATGGCAAGAATTTCTGCTAACTAGTGGGCAGTCAATTTACTCTCCTAATAGGTTCATCCTTTATTAGGTATTTATTTCAGGAGGTTAACCATAATTAGACTGCATTCAGAAGCTAAAAAATACGGGAATGGAGATTTCGGCCAGGGAATTTGTTTTATTTGCTCCTCGGATGTCCAAAGAAATTCTCGGCACAATCTGTATTCCTCCAGGTAGGGGGTTGCACAACTAAACAGCTCCAATGTTTCTGCCAGGAGTTTGAATTTGTCTTTCCTGTACAAAAGTTATTGCCAAGCTGTAATCTTTCCCTGAAATACAGCGTGTGGAGCCAAGGCTGAACCCAATTTACTGTGGCAGATGAATATAGCCAAGGTGGTGGTCTGAATGTTTGGCCTAAAGGCACAATCCAATTTTCAACTGTTTCAAAGCTATTATGTCAAAGGCTGTTTGCATAAACATAACAACAGCCGAGCTCGCCGTCAGCGGGCGCAGCAGAAGGAAAGCCTGCCCTCTCCTGCCTGCTGCCGGCAGCTGCTCGCGAGCAGCCGGACAGACGCCCAGAAAATGCCCTGTGTGGCTGGGATGGAAAGAGCCCGAATTCTCGGAGAAGAGCGGTCGGGTGCCTGCTCTCCTGTGCCCGGAGCCCCCTCCGTGGCCGTGCTTGCCAGCGGTGCCTGTGTGCGTGCGCAGGAAGCGGAGCCGGCTGCCTGCCTGGGAGGTTTGCACGTGCGCTCGCAGCATGGCAGCTGCAGGCACACACGCGTGCACACGCCTGCATACATCCATGTACAGGTACACACATACACACACGCACTCGCGTGCACACGCGTGCATACATCCATGTACAGGTACACACATACACACACGCACACGCGTGCACACGCCTGCATACATCCATGTACAGGTACACACATACACACACGCACACGCGTGCACACGCCTGCATACATCCATGTACAGGTACACACATACACACACGCACACGCGTGCACACGCGCACACATGTACACAGGCGCACACACGTGCACACGCACACAGACACGCAGATTTTCACGTCTACACTTTTGGGAGGCTGATTAAAAAAAAAATAAATAAAAGTAGATTCTGCCAGTGATGGAAATGGGAGAACGTTAATGACTTTTTAAACTTTTCTCAAGCTTGAGAAACAGATGTGATTATTCAATTCATTACAAGAAAAATGTCTTGCAGCAGTGTGCTTGTGATGAGCTGACTGATGATGTGGGAACCTATGAGAAAGCTGTTTCCCTTATTAGAACTGGAGGATTTTCAAGCTGATGTTCTATTTCTCTTTCCCGTTATGTACACACTTACATGCTTTTTTAAATAATATGAATCTGGGTTAAACCTTCAAATCCATAATGACAAAAGCAAAATAGCAGACCCAAAGACTCTGTAACCTGGATGGCTTCACATGTGGACTGGAACTTTCCCCAGATCTGCCATGTTCTGACAGTGCTTAGACTCCGGCCAAATATATAGTGGACCCAGCACTGAGGCTCTTCTCTAATGTGAAAGATGGGAAAAGGATACACTTATCTGGTTTTGGGGGGGGTAGCTGGAGGTGGAAAATCATTAAATAACAGAAGTTGACCAAAATAAACATCCTCTGCCTTAAAAAATCCACCATATATAGAACAATTGATACACAGGGCTTATTAAGACATCTGGCAATTTTTATTTTTTTTCTAATGGGGAGAATTCTCAAGGTCTTAAACCTGGAATAATAAAGGATTTCACAGCAAAACAGATTTGCAGCATTAACATCACAAATCCCACAGCCATTTCTAAGAGTCTGAGTTCACCGGTGTCCAGCAGTTAAGACAGGGCTGAAGCCAACACCAAAGGACACAACCCTACAACCACCCGACAGCAAAGTCCTTCTCATCCACTATCTGATCTCCAGTCAAAGCCAGCATTAGGCACCACTAACGAATATGACAGTGTGAAGCCAGATGTGTGTGATAGATAATGGAGTTCCAAACTTAAAGTCTATAGTCTAGATATCTAGAGTCTTAGACCAAAAAACATAAGTTTTTACATTGTTCCAAATTTTCATTTTTGCACTGACTGCTGTTAAAGCACACATGGTATCTAGAGCTGTGACGAGACAACTCTAGCACCTTTTTACAATTCTACCTTGTTTTTTGGCAGATTAACAAAGTATGTCTCATAGAAAAGGACTCTACCAACTAAATACCAAAACACCGTCTGTCTGAATAAAAGTATGCCACTCATCATTATTATAATTCATTTGAATGACCTGGTGATCGTATTAATACAACAAAAAAATAAACAAAACCATCTATCCACTCAAAAATAACAGATAATGACTGCAGAACATTTGCAGGGGTTTGCCAGGGGTGGAGTGGATGGTGGAACATGGTACATAATTGGCTAACAAAAGGTAGACATTGCCCTAGGAAGCCAGTTGCCTCAAAAAGATGAAGCAGATCAAAGCAAAGCAACAGATAGAGAAGTGTTATGTTAGATATATGAAAATAGTTCTTTTTCTCTGTAAGTAAAAGCACATCATACATTTCATCATATATTTTCTTCCAGAGCCAAGGTAGGATTTGTAAATCTTGTCTTATAGTTAAGAGGGACACAGGCTTACTGAGATTAACAAAATACTGGTGCAATACCGAAAAGTGTCCCCAGAGTTTTCCTTGCATCTGAAATGGGACAACGACAACTAAAACAATTGCATTTTTCACAGGACGTCATGATGAATAGTTATGGAAGGAGCACAGCATACAGAAATTAAGAAGTGGATATATTTACGTGATTGAAAAATATTTTTTTATCTATCTAAACAGTGCCTGACATTCAGAAGCGAGAGCAAAGACTTTTTGAGCTATGCCCTGAACAGTCTCCTCACAGAGCTTCTGCCTGGAAGAGCCGCTCTCTGCCTGCCCATGCAACCAACCTAACACCTTCCCCCACACATGTAAACCCACTGACTACAGCTGTTGTAACCTGTGTGCATAAAACTGAGCATGAACATGGGCCTTTGGGGGTCGGGGGTAGTAAGAATCACAGGACAGGCGCTGAAAAAGGAAAATGTGACACTGCTTTTGCCCAACTTAGTAGCAAAACTAGGTCTTCCAACTCCCAGCCTGGTGCTTTACACACAAAAGCCTCTGCCTTCCAAGGAAGAGCTGTTGGAGCAGAAGGAACTAGGATACACTGAAGAAGCAGTGGGAACAGCTGAAAAAGACAGCTGAGAAATGCTTTAATGAAGACCAGCTTTGTTAGATATTTTTCTGCATCTTGTTGTTTTAAAGATGTATTCCTGTTTACATTGTTTCAGTTGCTGCTTCGTCCTTGGCTTTCCTGGGCCCAGTGTTAGATCCTCTTGTGGAGACCAGGATGTTTGTAATTGCCCTTCTGCTGCTGTGACTCGGATGTTGGAAACTTCTTAGGCATAAACAAAGCCTACAACCTTCGGAGGCACTCCTTCAAAGAGGGCTGTGACAGCCCGAGAAAGACATCAAAAGGCAGTTCTCAGCTCCATGATGGCACGTTGGGTGTACCAACTTCAAACAGGGCATGTATGTATCCACAGAGTCGTTCTCTGAAATAGATGTGAGATTTTTTGCAGACAGAAGTTTCAGGGCTTTGCTGAGTAAGGAAAGCTCCCACGTAAGCATTCTGCTGAATTGCATGTTGATTGAACACAAAGAAGCAAGAAGCAACTGACTGCAGGAGGGAAAACAGAAAATCTAGTAAGGCTGACATGTTTTATTAGAGTCTCACGTGACTGGGACCCTACAGACAGAGTCATGCACTCATGCGTGTCCCTTGCATGGTAGCTGAGCTCAGGGGGATGACTCCATCAAAAGCAGAACTAAAAAGATGTGTGTAAAGCCACAGAATCAGGGCTGGTTTTGTGTAAGCAATAGTTCTGCTATAATTTGCTTCACACTCCCTGCCAAGTCACTACACTCTACATTTTTAACACGCTTGTGTTTTTAAGGACACAGTTCCTGGCTTTTTGAAGCACAACTATGATAGACAGAGGGAACCGAGAATATCCTTGAGCTCCTTTATCCGTATGGGCCCTGCTTCAGTCTCATTCCGATATCCTGATTTTTAAGAGCATGTGTCAAGCAGGAGTTAAAACATAAGGCAACAGACTCATGACCTAGACATTGGAAGAAACAGCCCCCTAAAAGCAACAGCCAGCACCAGGAGGTCAGTTAGTCAGTCATAGAAACTCTGAAATGAAAAAAAGAGGAAATTAGTAGAAACCCGAGGATCCTGCAATTCCATGATTTAAACCACTGAAAAATGGGGATAACATCTGCCAATGAGGTGCAGACATTACAGCAACCTGTGTGAAGCCAGCAAGTCCAAGCTTTCTCTCACATTGGTATTGCAAAGCTTCCTTAACATTTGTGCAATGTTTGGAGAGCCTGGAATGAAAGATGATACTGAAGAGCAAAGTAGCATTGTTCATTTGCGTTAGAATTAAGTCTGCATGCTGACAGCAAAGTAGATGGAATGAAAAATGTTAAAGGCTCAAAAAGGCTGCAAATTTCAAGATGCATAAAGTGAGCTGCCTGCTTTTCCCCTCCCCCCTTCTTCCCATCACGCTCAGATGCAATAACTTTCCCTAGTTCCGTGGCTCTCACATAGCTAATGCTGTGTTCGGTTGCTGGAGACTTTACAGATGCAATGCATTAGCAAAGCCTGCCAGTCGGCATCCTGTTTTTCCAATCACTCTTCTGAAACTCCTCCACTTTTCTCAGAGGTTTTATCAGAAAGATGTTCCTCTGAAACATTTCAGTGAGGGGATCTGACAGCTCTTCAAACACCAGCTGAAATTCATTTGTTTTCCACTGCTTCCTGTTTTTACAAGTTCATTAGTGCTTCACCAAGATAGACTAAAGATTAGAAACTTTCACCAGCCATGCTGGATCCCTGACATATAAAGTCATGGGAGAGTGTCTAAACCTCCACATTACATATACAAACACAAAAATACATGGTCCGTATAGGTCTAAACAAACATCGAAGCGTCTATCAAAACGTGTGAGAGAGCTGTGAATTTAAAAATCTCTTTGCCTGTCTCTGCGTGTATTGAGGAAGGCAGCCATGATGTGCATGCACACACACCCCAACACACATACCTAGGAAAAGCAAAGGCCCCATTGTGGGCAGCCTGACACTGAGCCTGTTTTTTGTTTGGTTTTTTTTTTTAATGGAATTTCTGAGGCCAAGAAAGTAAATAAGCGCCTAAAGTATCTCAGCTGTGGTCCATAGGTCAGGGCTGCTCTCAGGACAAGCAGGAGGCAGAAAGCATGTACAGATACATTCCTGAGGACTCACAGGGGCTGAGTGTTGGAGCTCAATGAAGAAGGCACTGTGTGTGCTCAAGCATCCAGGCTTTTGGCATTATCTGTCTGGTATATTAATATGCTAATTGTAGGAGAAGAAACGTGGAACTAATTCCATGTATCATTCATGTAAGAGCATCTAGGTAGCGGTGAGATAGGGTTGTATCAAAACAGACATAATCATATTACTTTTGATGTATTCTAGACCAGGACTACACAGTATGTTCTCCTATTTAAATAGGTTAACAGGCTGTTTAGTTACAAGAGCAGCAAGAAAATTGAAATCTATTTCTACTTTTCATACAGAAGCTGCTTTGTTTTGTATCCCTGAAATGCAGCCAGACTGATGCTTCTTATAAATTGAGGTTATGAAGAAAACAGCAAGAAGCAAGAGAGACAGTCTTCAGATCAGTAAATCTGTTTATTCCCAAAGTCACAAACCACTATTTTGATGTTAATAATGATGATTTAACAGTTGGCCCTTAAACTGTCCATCTTCTGTTTGGTTTTTTTGGTTTGTTTTTTTTATTCCTACTTTATCAAAATCTCCTAGAACTGATCTATTAGAAATTATGAGCTAAAAAAAAAGAAAGGTGAGCACATCTGCTTTGGTCTAGTGATTTTAACCAGCCAACAGAAAGTGCTGTTGATATAATCATGAAAGGCACTGGGTAACTTACTGTATTTCTACATTAAACTAAATTTGTATGATCTAGGAGCTGAAGCTTTCTACTTGACTGCTATGAAATTGTTAAATAACATCATATTTTTTTTTAAGTGGATTCTGAGGCTGGTGGTGATTTACAGCCAAATGTTTATGATAGAATCAAAAAGCCTTCTTTTTGTTTGCTTTTGTTGCAGGTCAGATTCTATGATTTCAGGGCTCTATCATGTGAATAAGACCAGCTTTACTTTAAAAATGGTTCCCTGGATGACCAAAATGTCAAATTCCTTTAAAATTGTCCTGAGCCCTTAACACCACAGAGCCATTATTAACTTTTGACATAAACTATAAAATAGAATATTATTGCTTGGTTACACATTGTACTTGTTGGTTTGTCTTCTGTTTTTAAGGAAAGTAAAGCAACTGGTCTGTATCTGCCCATTTTTGGAAATATTTGTCATTTCAAGCTATTATTAAAAGTAGTAGTTACTTTTAATGGCTAATGAATACTCTATTATTATTTAGCTCAAACTTCACAACAGTATTTGGTGTCTGTGTTTCCTCCAGAGTATTCTGACCTGCCAAAGAGAACTAGAAACATACTCAGGTGTTTTCATGCTATTTTCATTACTGCTCTCTCCCTGGCAGAACCAGCACTGCTGCAAGAGTATTTTATGTATTTCACCTTCAAGGTTTTGCAGAGATGACCACAAAAGGACACTAGAGGGAAAAGTAAACTAGCAGAGGTTTCCTAGGCTGTGGGAAAGAGAAGGCCTACTGTTAGTTCAAGCAATGGGCAAAGGTGGAGATCATCATCAAGTTTATGATAAAAAAAAAACCGTCATGCATAAGTGTGAAGATTTTTTTTCACCTGATATACCTGAAAATTTCATTCTAACCACACAGCCACAGAGGAAACAGACCTGTAGGATCTTTGGCACACCACAAGCCATACAAGAGTTTGATGTTATTGATGGTCATCTGTTCTGTGAAAAAATTGAAAATGTATAGCCCACAAAGGAAATAGCAAACTATCTACCCTGCCTGTTGCCTTTGTTTAGTTCCTCCCATAATACTTTATTATTCATGACCTACATAATACAAGCAGCATGTTATATTCTGTAGAGACAGGTGGAGAAGAAAGTAATACCAGATGAAGCCAAGTTCACTATTTACCTCTGCCTGGCTTCTCAGGAAATTCTTTACAGAAACAGTGGGTTCCCCATTAACACAAAGGATACGATGTGCTGCCTTTTGCAGAATGTACCAGCATGGTTATGAAGAGAAAAAAATAGCCTTCAGCATTGGAGTAGGAGATCAAAATCCGTTCTCAAGTCAAGTTGTTAAGACAAAACTCTACCTGGCAGTTTCATCTGTTCATTAGCTGTGGTAAATGAATGATGTATCATATTTACTTGAAGATAATATTTTTCGGTCTCCCAGGCTCTTAAGAAATAAGTGTAACCGTGGGGATGGTATCCTTGAATCTGAGTAAAACCAATAGAAACACAGGGGAAGGGGAGAGAGAATGGTAAAACTAGAAATGATAGCAAAGTTAGTGTGTTTGGAAATGATTTCTACTGTTTCCCTTTGAAAAACCCCAGATATTTAAAGTGGAGTGTTATGAGTGTATAAATTACCTTTTGGAAGGAATGACTTTTAATGATGTGCTTGATGGAGGGGAAGCACAAGGGCACAGGAGAAGCCATCTGGGAGCAGAGTACAGCATGACTACAAAGAAAAAAGCCAAGAGCTGAGAGTAGGAAAATTCATCAGGCAGCTTGGCCAAGGCAGCGGAAGGCAGTGGAAAGAGATGAGAGAATGGAGACAAGCTTCAGTAGATCTTCCTTCCTCATTGCTTTTCTGTTGCTGTTGACCTCTCTACCTCCTTTTTCTCAAAGCTGCCAAGGCAAGGTGAGACTGTCTGGTGTCTGCAGCCCAATTTTTCCCCCCTCTCTCAACACCATCTGGGAATCCACACTCCTAATGGAGTTTCCAGATGTTTGTGTCATTCTGGTGTTTGTGTCATTCTGGATCTGCTCTTTCTGTTCTGATCTCCTGTGTCTCTGCCACAGCATAGCATGTGCATCAAAACCTCACGAAACACAGCAATGAGCCCAAGAATCTTATCTTAGATAACAGCATGCTGCAGGTAGGGCTAATTGAGCCTTCATTACTGGTGTCCACACAGGTGGAACTATCTCACAGACAGCCACAGATGTGCACAGATGTGTATCTATGGGGTGTATCACCCCATTTACTGACAGGTTTTACTACTGGTGAGCTTTCAATGCACACCTCAATTATCATCACTGGGAAGACCATTGCTTAGAACAGTTTTCCAATAAATACAGCTAAATCAACACATGAAATACCAGAAGGAACAACTTTTTTAACCTGTTGGAGAAAATTTAATCTAATAGGTCACTTCCACCTACAACTTCAATCCTGTAATCAGCAAAGTTATTCTACATAACAGTGTTGTGGGGATTCTCCCTGAGTTTGCACTTGCACTGCTTAAGGCAGAGCTTCTCTGATCATAGCCCTTACACAGCCATAATTAACATTTACTAAGTTTAAAACCAGAATGATTACATTTTTTTTCCATCAGGCTTACGAAAGTTTTCTGTAAGTATCATTCAGGTACATGCTCCCACCAAGACCTTTACAGGCTTGCTTTGCTCAGCAGACATTTGGTGGCTTCACTCTTCCTGTTTTCAAGGTATTGCCAAGCTACTTGGGCAACAGGTTTGTGGTTGATATTGCATATGACACTGGAGTTTTTGAACCACCAGGATGCTGCCCAAGAAACTCAGAAATACCTCATTGTCTGTTTTACTAAGAGAATATATTTACTTTGTTCTCACCTTCTAAAAGAGGAAAACAATGCAATATGATTCTTTGCAGCTATTCTAAGCAAGCTGTAATGCTGCTCTAGTAAAGACTTGACTATGTAGCAAAGGAGCACAACATAAAGGAGGATTAAAATTTCAAACACAGTAGCTATTTCACAAACTCCTGAACCACTAGTACCTTTTCTATTGTTTAAATTTATCTTCTTGTAAAGTGGATCAACCAAAGCTGCACAAAGGCACATTAGTACAAGAAGAACATCCACTCTGGGAGTTAGCACAGAATAGTTAGAGTGCCTAAAACATACCCCAAAACTTACTCTGTACTAACTTCCTGCTCAGATAAGCCCTAAGAGTTGAACTGTGTGCTCCTGATGTTCCCTGTGAAACTGTGCAAAACAGAGGGTGGTAGGAGCATGTGCCTTAGAGAACACGGGTCAGAAATAGAGAATCTATTCAATTGTTCTCTCACTTAAATGACAGAAAAAAAAAAAATCCCTTAAACTCCCAGCCAAGGAGGAAAGTAACTTGGCAAATAGACTTCCTCATAGTTCTTTTACTGGAAAGATTTATATTTTGCTCACCACAAATATACAGAGCAGACATAAAGCACACTGCGTATTTGCTTGTGCTCCTTGTAGCAGATGTTTTTGGCAGTCTTTTCTAGGGTAAAGTTTAGAAAAATCCCACTGCTGGGGGCAACCTGGCCATTGTAAAAGTCAAAACCAGCTTTTAACTTGATAAGTTATAGATTCAGGCAGTTGTGATTTTAGGCCAGAAGGTACTGCTGATCATCCATCCCATCTAGCCTCCTTCACAGTAGAGGCCATAGGGCTACTCTAAATTAAATTCCACATCAAGTCCAACAGTTGCAGCTGAATTCAAGTATCTTTTTAGAAAGAAATCCAATTGCATTAAAAGTTTCCAGTAATGGAGAGAATAGCACATCAGAGAAAAACATATGCCCAGCATTTCTTGGACAACTTCACTGTATGTGTGCTGTTTACACCCCATACTGAAGTCAGAAATTTTCATAAAGCCTCAAGCCTGCTGTTCCCATGCAGAAGTTTCTGCAGCCTGTGTCTCCTAAGAAGTCAGCCTGAGTTTGGATGAGACCTCCCACCTGCCTAGAAGCTCTAGACAAATGCAGCCAATCCTCAGATCAAAAAGAATTAGGGTAAATTCCCTTTCTGTGCTCCACAGAGGACCTCAGAAGAACAGGGGTATACAGTATCCTGATCATAGCACTAGTGCTTCTAAAAGGAAATTATCCTACCTGTTTAAAAGTATCTTAGAGACACCTCAAGGAAAGGCAAGTAAAAGCAGAATGGGAAAGAAAACCCTCACTGTGATGAAAAGAGTTTTGACAAAGCCTCTGACCTCTTTCTTTTTTTTTTTAAGCTGTTTCTCTCACAAAAGGTCTCATCTGCACTGGGCAGATAGTGTCCTACAGCGGCCCCACCCCTGCCCTCAGCTGTGAGCAGCTTGTCCACCCAAAGAAACAGTGTAAAACCTTTTCTCTGCTGACCCATTGGACTAATTTATTCTTTTGGGTTTGCTCATAGAAACTGCTATAAAGATTTGCAAGAAGTCAGCTGAAAGCAGGAGGAAAATCACTTTTTAAAATCACAGTTTTTGAAGCTATGCTGCTTGTGGCAATAAATTTTGCATGTTAAGGTGCATTTGTGTGTACTGTGTATTACTGAAAGGAGGGAACTTCAACTGCATGACCATGATTTAATTTGTTCTGCATTTCATTATGCCAAATTTTAGTGCCTCTCCTGAGACTTCATGTTCTGCCTTGAGAGCAAGGACATAATTATTGTTGAGCTTTATCTGCTTCATATAGTTACTCAGAAGTCTGACAGGGTAACAGTCACCAGGCTTTTCAAACTACCTGGCAATTAGGAGGACTTCTATATGAAGGCTCAAACCATATAGTGAGCTTTCAAGCAGAGTCCAGCATCCACTTTCTGAAATGCAGGCACATTTTTCAAGTATTTGCAGCTGGACAAGGAAGTCACTTTGGATGTCCCTCCCTAAGTGTCTGTCCTCAAGATATTTAGTTCAAGGAAGAACGGTTCCAACTCATTTGGTACTGGCATAAAGCTGCTCTCTCTGGGAATCGTCCTCAGCTTTCAGTGAGGGCAGAATAGAGGGAGTTTGATTTTGAAAAGGTGCGTGTACCGAACACATACCTTCATTCCTGTGAAAAAGTAGTAGCAACACAATTGTACAACCACTTGCTATTTCATATTGTGGCTGCACCCTGACCAGCAAAGTCCTCTGGTTTGTTAGTACTGGATTTTTAGAGCACTACTGACTGTTACCAGGCTGCAAGTCTTTTAGCTTGCATAAAACAGTGGCATACCTAATTTAACTACAGAAACCAGGTAACTGCATAGCCCTACCATACAGAATGTCTGTGCTTTGGCCCAATGCACTAAAAATGTCTTTGTAAAACATTGTTAGGAAAAACTTATATTTACACACTTTAGAGTGAAGCAGTATTAGGCATATGGACAGAAGAACAGGCATTTTTCTCTCCATTTATCCTGTGTTTAGAAACAGAATTTTACAGACCAACCAGCCAGCTGGTGCAGCATCCATTATTTACTCCTGTTGGACTGGGAATCTCAGAAAGACCCAGCACCAGTGACCTGACACTGGTAGTGTTGAGAGGGAGGCAAGAAAGATGCTCCCCAATGTCCCTAGCAGACTGTTCCTGCTCTCTCAGCCAGATGAAGAGCACTGTATGTTGCTCTTGTTTGGAAAGTAAGAAAAAAGAAAATCTGTTTATTTATTTATTTATTATCAGCATCTTAGAAGCTTTACTCCCTGCTTGGTGGGCCTGATTTTCCATTGCTTCTGTGTAAGATATAGTTTCTTATACCCATGTTGCACTCTTTTTGTAGTGATTCAAATGCCGTTATTTTATAGAATAGAATCATGGAATCATTTAGGTTGGAAAAGACCTTTAAGAGCATTGAGTCCAACTCTAAATGAAGTGCTGTAATATTCACAAAGAACAAACACATCAAATTCCTGCATGGGCTTTTCCACTTTCGGTTTCATGAACAGCTTCCATTACCACAGCACAGACTGCACAGACCTCAAGGAAAGGATACATGAAATTAAATAAAAGTAGAGGGTGGTATAAAAACAAACAAACAAACAAAAATTACTTGTCCACAGAACATTTTGTTTGATGGGTTGGGTTCTTTTCCTAAGCTATTGCTATCTCTCCAGGCCAGAGACTTCTGGGGAGGGAGAAGCCAAGCCCATTTGGTGCCATACCACAGGTTTAAACTCTCATTTACACATTCCTGACAGAGGAAGAGAGAGGTAAGCATATATAAGCATACAATACTCTCCATGCCTGTGAATATCACGGACTTAACCTTCATATGGGTGGGCCTGGCTCAGCAGCTGGGCAGAAGCCATAGCACAGAAAGTGCACCCTGCAGGACTGCAGTGCTGGACACCGGACCTCAAGGACTAAAATGTGTTGCCCAAGATCTTCCTGTGACTTCTTGTTCTGCTCTCACCGCATCCACACAACATCTACACTACTGCTGCTTATAACCACACTTTGGATTTTCATTTCTGAAATGCAGAGTTTTTATTTATTTAGCAACAGAGTTAGTGCGAAAAGAGAGCGAAATTCAGCTCTCAGTCAAACCCCCTTCATTTACCCTGTGGTCCTCAGACTCGGGTGGGTGTGAAGGAATCCTCAGAAATTACCAACCAAAATTCCCACTATCCATATATTAAATGCAAAATGTAGTTGTTTGCACTTCTGAAAAAATTGAGAGGTTCATGACTCCAAAACCATTTAAAACTTGCTGGGTTTAGCAGAAGACAGTAAGAAGCAGGAAGCACAAACCATAGGCATATAACTCCAATGTATAACATGTTATCAAACATATACATCCAATGAACTCCAGAGTAAATATTCTTTTTTTTTTTACTCTAGATATTTTGCCTCCCAGCCCCCACCCCACAAAGATTTTCTTGTAGAATGTGTCATTTGTGACCAGCTTTGGGCATTTAAAACGTTTACAGGGGGGGAAAGACAGATTGATGCCTTTAGTGCAGCCTGCACTCATCAGGTCTAAAGACAGGTCAGGGAGATGACAGGAATACTAAGCTTAAGGTGACGGGCTTGGCGCCATGCTACATTTAAGCCGAGACTGAGAGTCCAGAATTCCTGGACATCATAAAGAATCTATTATCATTGTGGTCACTTTCAGCAACGCTGGTTTCATTACCATCTGTCTTCATCCACCGATGCTTAGGGAATAAGTATTAAATATGGAACTTTTCCTGGATTCAAGTCACAGAAGGCAGAAGGCGAAGCTGTTCTCTAGTAATACGATCTTGGACCACCTTCGAGTAGGTGGAGGAAGATAAAGAAATCAGATAAGATCATTAGCTCTGTCGAGTTGAAAATAAGGGTTCAGTTTTCAGTTGAGCAATAATTCTCTTTTCAAGGTGGGCAATATTTAAGCAATCATCCCTAGAAAATTGGTCATTACCACTGGCTAATAACCGATTTGTTAGTTAATAGCCCAAGGTGAAACCAAGGGCACTAAATGCTCTGTCCAACCACCACTGACTACAGTATTAACAGATTTCAAGGGCATCATTGCTATTATAAACCATGTTCATTGATTTATAACAACACTAATATGTTTTATAAAAGAGCGGTGCAGTGTTCTGGAAAAATTAATCATTTCTTGCTAACCTAGAGCTGACTGTCCACTGATATCAGTCCTGTAGTGAAGTAGATACCATCACGTTTTGTTCTGTTTATACCAAGGAGCACAAGAAATGGACTGGAGGAAGTGGCAGAACAGAAGGAGTCTTTTCCAGAGAAAGGCGTCTATATCTGAGTCATCCTGGGGGTGAGATATACGGCTGCCCATTTTCCACCATCCACATGTGTGTGTTTTTTCTATGGTTTTCCTGGTATCACATTCACATCCATTTCTTCCACACTACCCCCAGAGCCATTCATAGATGTAGCCACTTCTGAAAGCTTTCACAGTTATCCCCAAAACACAAGACAGACAAGAGGCTCAAATACACTTGCATGCCAAAAATTACTGCATTCTGCTGAACTACAAGCTTGGCACACACAAGCTCACAGCCAACATCATCCATGATGTAATTGATCCCACTTGACCTTATGGAAAGGCTTCGACACTAAATGTTGAACTACTTTGCTGCTGGAGCGTGCTCGGAGTGCATGTGTGAATGTTACTAAAGCTCAGCTGATGGGTTATGTCTTGTTAAGTTGCCCTAACTCTGGCACATCACTGAATCCATAGATTCTGCAAGTTAAGGCAGTAGCTCTCACAAATCTAATCAGATCAGAGCAAAGCTCAAGCACGCCCACAAGCAACACAGGGCTAGAAGGCTGGAAAAAAACTGCAGCTACTACTTGATCTGTGTTGTGATTCACACCAGCAGTACCTTTCCCCACGTCACCCTGGAGGGCTCTGGGTGATATGTACATATCATACCTATTATTTACTATCCTTATCATCAGCTGAAAGGAATCTACAGACATGTGCAAACGTCCTACCTGGGGATAATCCACAAAATCTGTATGCACTTGACTCTTGTGAGCAAGGTGAGGAATTTAAAGAAAAACACACTGCAGGAGTTTTACCTCTGGATTAGTGTTACTGCCTGGCATGCTCATAATTCCAAGTGCCATTGCTGGGCTGGATGAGTCTTGACAGGACTCAACACAGAAAGAAGAGTATTAGAATAAAAGAAAGTTTCTATTAATCCTTCCCTTTTGGCAAAAAAAAACCCACGTATTTTCCTAATTGCTGTAATGCTTGAACTGAAACTACTCAGCTCACATAAGAAAACTGCAGGCAGGGCTATTCCTCATTAAGAAGGATAGTGAAAGTTTGTTCATCCCTTTTGTCATTAAATCCACTCTTTCTGCCACCGATGAAGGAAGGATCCTCCATGTTTTCAAGGGCAGGACATGGCAATCCATGCAAACTTTCCCAGATTGTAGCATGAAGGCCTCAATGAGAAAAACTTGCAGGAGAATGAGCTCAGTGTCCAGATGGCCAGGAAAACTCCTATGATCTCTAGTCAAGTAGCACTCTTTAAGTAGCTAAACTACTTGAAGCTTAATTAGAACTGAAGCTGAAATGCCCAACTCCTCAGGACATGTAGATACTGTTGATCTAATATTTCAATGGGAATTTGGTGCCTAAATACCGCTGAGTTCTGGAGCAGAATCTCCAAGCAGAGAAGGATTTTATAATCCCTGCCTGTTGTTTCCCAAAGCAAATTTGAATCTGAACCCAGCTCTGCCAAAAGAGACAGATAGATGAGCTAGAGCTGCTATATGTACATACCTGCCTGTATATAGATTAATCATAATAAAGATCTGGTGTGGACATTTCAACCCAGTAATTTTAATGGAAATGAGGCTCTAAATCTGTATTATCATACCAAGAAAAATGGAGCTATTTTCACATCTCAGTTGCCTAATGGACTAGACACACATTTTCCTTTGTCTTGGGGAATGAGCTGTAAGTGACAGGCTCTCCCCTGGCTGTTAATGATGCTTTCTTCTGCTGCCTGGCCCACGACAGCCTGGAAGGTGCAGGTGCTATAAGAAGTACCACTTATCACCCAAAGCAGTTTGTGCTCCCGTTGGCACCTGCGGTGGGCACTACACAATGCACAAATGCACACAGGGAAACCAGCCCCTTCTACTTCTGAAATGCAAATGTCTGATGGGCTGAAATGTCAATTAAATGCAGACATGAACATTTACTTCATGCAATAGTTAGGGACCCCATGACGTGCTCAGATAAGAGGTAAGATTTTTCACACAGAAAACCTGTTGATCTTATAGTAAGGACCAAGCAGAAACTAAGCCAGAGTTTTGGGATCTGCCTTAGTTTCACCAGTCATTGGAAACGTGTTTCTATGTATTCCACAGGCTCACACTATGATACGTTTTGAAGCTGGCCCTGCCCAACAGACCCAGTAAAGATTGTTGACTGCAATAAAACTTCTTTGACAAGTTAGGAAGAACAATTGGAAACATAAATTCATGCTGTGGATCCAGCACCTCAGCAAACATTGACTGCTGCTTTTTTTTTTCTTTCCCACAGAATTTAAAAAAAAAAAAAAATGACAAAGAGTTAGCTGTACGTTTGTGGTTTATTGGTTTTCCTAGAACCTACTGCAATGCCAGAAATTAATTTATGAATAATAGTGAGCATGGGATCACAACAAACTGCATGCAAAGAAAAAAAAAATCACCTAAAGAATGTTCTAGTTGGCAGGAAAAAGCCCCCGTGTCAATTTGAATGCCAAAAAAGGAGGGTAAATCTCTCATACCAGCTTTGGAAATCATTAGGGGTTTGTAAATTATGAAACAATGTTACATTGTCTTCCCAAACATTTTTTCCCATTTACTTCTCTGTATGCTTAAGCTCACAGTGTCCTGGAATTTTATTGCTTTATGGCCACTGATATGCAGAGATTTAAGAAAATGACACTTTTTTTTTTTTTTTCCCCAAGAGTTGTTCTTTCTTTTCCTTTGCATGTAGATTGCTATGTATTACTCATTCCCGTGTCTCATTGACAAGGATCATTACTTATGTTCATCACAAAAAGATGCTCTGTATTACTGTCATATGGTTTCAGGATTTGTTATTATAATGTTGCAGAGTCCGGAAATGGCATAAAACAAAGGCCAGTTTTATTTGGCATATTTAGAATAGTCTTTCACTGCCAAGTTCCTCCTTAGTTGCTTCAATACAAGCATCTTCAATGTCTAAAACAAGAACTCATTTTGCATAGGGAAGTAAAAAATGGGTCAATTCTTATCTAGGAAAACCAGGTAGAAATACATAGAAAATACATACAGGAGGTTACATGTGTTTATAGAACAGTTGACATAGGCACTGTATGGCCAAAATCATTTAGCTGCTCAGGGCTTTCTTACAGCTAATTAAATCCCACGTGTGCCAGGAGGCATGTTTCTTCATCATGAAGCCCCACTTTAGGACTGGCATCCTTAGCAGACCTCAGCAGAGAGATGAGCAGCAGGAGGGTGCTTCTCTAACCAGCTTAGAATAATACAGAGATAAATTAGTGACACCACAAGGAGCAGGACTGTAAGTAATGTGCATGAGAGGGCCTTGCAGCTATATGGACTATCCTCCATCCCACAGCATACACCATGCACTGTGAGATTCTGAAGGAAGAAGAGAAACAGTTTCCTTAATGTTTCCTTAATGTTTCCCTACCAAATTCCTCCCAGGGAAGAACTCTCCCATTGATGTGTTGTTACAGATGGACTAGAAGCTGTCAGTGTGTTGCACAACACTATACTCGAGAAAAAATTGGGGAAGATATAAGAATTTGCCAAGTGTTAATATCTAAATTCTAAGAAAATAGTGAAAGAAAGGCTCGCTGGCTAGACAGACTGCACCACTGATTCCTTCACTGCAATGTATCGACTCCAGTTTCACCCAGTCCGAACTCATAATACTGGCACAGATACTGGATTGACACAAGACCTTTTTGTATAACAGATTATATATCTTTTAAATGAATAGAATAATACTTACCTGCCTCACAGACATCTTACAACTTTCTGTTGAAATATTCCTCATTCATGCTGCATAAAAATGTTTTCCGTCAGAAAGGTCAAAATGTTTTCACACTCTATGTCCTTCTAATTTTGTTCATATGTTATAAGAAATTATACTGAAATTGAAATGAAACATTTTGACCCTCTCGGAATTAAAGGTCCTTTTCTTATCAAAGTGAAGCATTTCAGTCTTATCTAAGTGAATTTTGAAATATCTTCCATGAAAATGTTGATGAAGCTGTTACATTTGTGAAAATATTTCAGTTTTGTTGAATGGATATTTTCCAGTGGACTAATTCTAGTACATTTACCACAAAGGAATATCTTGCAGAGTAGAACGGACATAAAATTGAAGTTCTGCTGTTTTTGTAAGAGTAAAGAGTACACATTGCCTCTGATAATTGTTAATTGGAGAGAAGTTTTATTATACTATATTATTATATAAGCCTCATTTTTAAAAAGGGAAAAGAGAAGACCCAGGAAACTACAGGCCAGTCAGTCTCACCTGTGCCTGGCAAGATCATGGATCAGATCCTCCTGGAAACTATGCTAAAGCACACAGAAAATGAGGAGTTGGATAGGGCTTTCTGCAACCTGGTGAGAAACCCATGGCAGGGGGGTTAGATGATGTCTAAACTCCCTTCCAACCCAAACCATACTATAATTCTATGACATTCAGCAAAATAACAAAATTTGTACTAAACAGCAAAACAGAAAAGTAGTGAACTTTTGCAGGTATAACAACAACTTCCAAACAATACTGATGCAAAAATCATGTTGTTGGACTCTGTTCTGGTTTGAGTGAGAACAGAACTGTGTTCAGTGATTTTACTTTTCAGCTCAGTAC
>VWZY01003892.1:0-11565 GCA_013399075.1 Chloroceryle aenea | reverse complement strand
TACATATTCTATTTTATTATTATCATTAAAGCTGTTCTAGTTTCCTTTTCTAATCACTAAGTCTCTCTCCCTTATTCCCTCGCTCTTCCCCTTTGGGGAGAGAGGGGGGTTAACAAAGAGAGTCTGTTACGGGTCTAAGGGGCCACCCTGACCCTAAACCATGACAAACTCCCATACTGCAAAGCCACTTTAGAGAAGGTACCCTTCAACAAGAGATTTCTAGATTACTTCTGCAAAATCTTCCCAATATGGTCAAATAGTGTCTCTGCATGCACAAGGCCAGGTGAAAACCAGCTAGATTTCAAGCTCCACGAGGGCTGTGCTAGACAGATTTCAGCTCATGAATCAAAATTAGGTTTCACAGGCTTGTAGTCACTGAATCCTGCAGCAGCTCTGCGGATGGCTGCTCTGAAAGCCAGGGGTGCTAATGAACATAGAGCACAGTTAAGACTTCCTGCATTGGAAGTAAATGACAGAGGTGGTTTATCTTATTGTTTCCAATGGGTGCATTTGACAGAAGTTCAACTGGATCAGACAAGGAAAAGGAAAAAAAAAACATGTTAGGTCTGGACCAAAATAATAATGACTGTGAATCACAGCACTTTCCTTTCAAGTGACACCAGTGCCACAGCACTTTCCTTCCCTGATCAAGGGTTGGACTCGATGATGATCTCTGAGGTCCCTTCCAACCCAGCCTATTCTATGATTCTATGATTCTATGATAAGTTTCTCCAAAGAAACTGTCATATTAAACAGTGATACATCTTATCAGAAATGGAATAACAGTTATATAGGTGCCTGTAGCTATAAATGATAGCTATAGGGTCACTGGAGTACAAAAAACACATTGAGGGGATGTTTTCTTTATACATTGACTTTTGTCTTCTTTTGTCAGGTCAGTGTTGCATTTGGTCTGTTGTGTAGTAGCTGTAACTTTTATTGATGTGGGGTTTTTATACTGTAAATGCTCCTGGTCAGGGGATGTCACCATTGCTTGGCATAACTACATTCAGTATAGTACTTAGCCTGAAATGTATCAATAAAAATGGTGAAGTCCCCAGAGGATACAGCTATCCCTGACACAACTCACCTCAGGATCCACAAAATAAGGATTACCCAAAGAATTTAAAAAGAACATTTTACTGTGTGTTCCTTTCTGAATGTCTCTGATCCTCTGTGCAGCATGGACAGGCACTGGCATTTGGGAAAAAGGAGTCGGGACCTACATTATGACATCAGCTTCCTTAAAATCTTCAACTCTAAGAATTACAGGGGGATGGGGGGAGACATGCAGAAATAGAGAGGTTTCTAAAATCCCAGGACCCCGGAGATTAATTTTTATGAAAAAAAGATCCATTAGCACAAGACTGCTACTAACATAATGGAAGCCAGCAATGATCTGTTTGGGCTTCCCTTATGAAACCTCCTTAGAGAAACTTTTCATCTTTACTATTTCCTCATGACCCAGTTCAGGATTTTCACTGTTATTCTCTGGGGGCATTTATGCCACTCCTACTTGTCTAATTCAGGTCCTGAGTCAGCAAGATACTTATATCTCTGCCTAGTAGCCCCAGTAGCTGTACTGGGATTACTTCTATGTTTAAAAGTAGTATCTTGCCAAATTAAAATAACATGCCCTACTTAAAATCACATAAACAGAATCAGCTGGGCCCAGACCCCAAAACCATCAGGTGTCTTTACATAACTATTGCCTAAGATCACTCATGATCAGCCAGAACCCAGGAATCTTGTATCACTAGCTGGATGCAAGGAATGTATATATTCAGGTCTATCACTTTTCATTTTCAGATCCTTGGGGTACAAAAGATGATAACATTTCTATGCCAAAAAGAAGAAAAGGTTTTAACTGCTTTTAATTTAAGAGATTTCAATCCACTTATTTGTTAGAATGATGGAAGGCTAATGAAGCAATCCTGTTTTACCCAGATGAATTTCCCATGACAAATGATATTGGCTCATCATCTGTGGTCATGATTGAATTCCAGTATTTTCCTTGCTCTAAAGCATGGATAGGGCTGTAAAGAGCTCTTGTTTTCCTTGGGACATTTGTTTCCAATTTTGCAAACACTGAGAATGTGGTTATTTTTGTAGTGCTGTTATGAAAGCCTGGCATTTTCTTCTTCATGTTGGAGTTAATTATAAATCACTAGAGTTGCACTGCCCACAACAAAGTTCTCAGACCCAGAAACTGAATCATTGCTGATCGCTGCTCTCCCACCCCTGCTCTCTCTCTCACTGTCAGTTACTCTTTGAGGAAGGGAGGGGGCGTTATTTTAAGATGTTTTTATTGGCTTTGGAATATAAAGTGTCAGTTCCAAGGTCTTTTTTTCCCAGAGCAAGATAAACTCCTTTGGGCCATATATCACGGGGCTTTCGCATAACTTGACAGGACCTCACATTCAAATGCCTTTGCAATACCATATCTGATGACTTATGGGAGGACTGTAGTTTTTCAGGGGATGTATCATCAAAAGCCCCTTTCAGTAGCATTGGGCTTAGTCCCAGGTTTACTTCTTTAACACTTTCAATAGCAACTTTTCTTCTTTTAAAAAAATGAGGAAAAAAAATGTGCACACACAAGCACACCAATGCACACCAATACATACATATGCACAAGTGATTATCGTTAACAGGATGACTGTGCATGGTCCTAGGTTGGAATTTGTTTTTGTCCAGGGTGGAGGGAGGTTATTGTTGTGTTGTTGTTTTAAATTAACAGCTTAGCTCTTTTGTAAATTTTACTGTCAGTTTAGGTTCAAACATGTGCTTTAAAGCAGATTAAGTCTGAAAATTCAGGTCAGAGGATCACATCAAGTTCTGTTAAAGGAAATTTGTTGAAGCTCCCCTCCCACTAACCTACTTAGTGTCAGGTCTGATTTGAAAGTAGGGCACTTATAAGTGCAAAGAGTTTAATCAGGTTTCCTTTTTTTATTAGAAAAGATGAAAAAACAGCTTTCTTTAAAATAAATTGCGCTATTTTTATTTGAGTCTTGGTAAAGGCATTTGTTTTCATTCCTAAGGATGAATGCATTTGCAGGAGCGGGTTGCTGCAAACTTGTGAAAGAGGATTGTCTCTGGAAACAAAATAATCATATTTAACTTAATTGGGGCCTTGTTCAGCAAAGCACTTAAGCACAAGTATAAATCTAATCTTACTCGAGACAAGACTTATACAAGCACTTCAACCTGAAGTGCTTAATTTCCAACTGAGTCAATGGGGCATTCCAAAATCATGACTCAGGGCCTAGAATCATTAGACTGGCATGACACTGGAGAAAAAAAAAAAAAAAAGCATACTTAGATGTTATTTTTCCTATCACTATGGTGGCTAGAAAGTTTCTTAAAAGTAAAGCTCCTTCCTTCAATCTTATCAGCACACTCAACCTTTTTTTTTTTTTTTACCTGAATTAGAGATGTGAAGAACTATGTGAAGAACTATGTCAGTGCATTTGCAGTATAATCTTCTCAAAGGAAGATCTTTCTGAGACCTGAGAAATATACATGTCATTAGAAGATGAATGCGATAGTATAAAGAGATGTTTGTAGAAGATTTCACTGGAGGTGGGGTCAGAGACCAGAACCATTACATGGAGGTTACTGTTTAGCACAATCCCCCGTGGTGATAGTGAAAAAAACGCAACCTCTCATATTTAGACTTATGTGGATAGTGGCTGGGAATAATTTACAAATCCTGTCACCACCTCCTTTGAAATAAAGAGGATCAATGTTGAAGGCAAATACCGGTGTAAAACGCACAGCTATAAATGGTGCATTAAGTTCCCTTTCATTTAAATGAACAGCTTTGGGTTTGTAAAGAGGAAAGACTGAAAAGACACATCTATTTTGCAGTTTCAGGTATACTGGTACTAAAAAATACCTTCTGGGAAATGAGCCTGTCAGCTTGCGTACATTGTATATTAAGGAAATAATATATTCAGTGTTAAATTACTTCCTGGCATAATATGTGGAATTCTATTACTGGCCATACAGCTGCATTCTCATTTACACCACTGGGCATATTGGCCTTAATTCTGCTGTTCAGCAAGATCAGTTATTTAAAAAGCTCAAACTCATGACAAGGAACCTGTGGTTGTGGTAGTTATGTCTTCTCCTCCCTTTTCCAGGAGCCTAAGACATTTAATATTTCAGGTGACAGCAGTGTGCTGTTTGCATCTGGGGTAAATCAGCTTGATTCCAGTGAAGACAAAAAGGCAATGGCAAATCCCACTAGCTGAGAATCTGGCCTACAGTGCCTGCTAACTTCTCTATAGAGGCTAATGGGGAAAATGCCTGTCATTTTGCGGCTTCTTTCTCTCCACAAACACATTTAAGACAAGTTTGGTCAATTATCCCCATGTCTCCTATATCCATTTAGTGTAATTCCTATTAAGTGCAGTTCCACCTACAGCACTAATGGGAGAAATACTGATCAACCACAGGTCCCTCTTTGCTATATTTAGCTAACGTATTAGCTTGTGATTCCAGTGCATTGCCAGGGGAATGAGATCGTTATAGACTTGCATTTCCATTTGACTTCCCAGGAGGATAGACCAGCACGGGCGAAATCCAGAAACCTACTTCAACAAAAGTACAAATAATAATAGGCGTAAGTGACTGTAGGCTCTGCAGTCACAACATCCTGGAAGCCAGGCAGCAGAGCTGAAATAAAACCAAACCAGGCATCCTGAAAGCTCAGTTCAACTTCTGTCACTATCCTGTTGTGTGACCCTAAGCAGGTCACTTCATTGCTTTGAGGTTTTCTGTCTTACTTCTTCCCTTCTTCATTTTCTCTTTTTACAGCAAGAACCACCCCCAGCCTGGAGTGTGTTTTCACTGAATAGTTAGACCTTGGTCTTAGTGCTCATATCTTAGCTTCACCCTCAGCTTTGCCTGGCAGGAGGTGGTTTCCAGGTTGCTTGTCCACTGCCCATGTGCACGGTGGTCTAGAGGACAGGCTATGGAGGCATTCGGGTAAATGGGTGCTGTTTGCTCTCAGGGACACATACTACACTATCTGCAGGCTCTGTTTGTGCTCCCAGAGAAACCTGAACCTCTCACACAGTGCCGTGGGTCCTCACACTTTCTGTAGCCACTGGTGCCTAGTATTCCTTGGGGTTCTCTGGTCTGGGACACTTTAGGATTACTTCTCTGATGCTGGCAGAAGAGTCATGGTGGCAAACTGAGGGAAAAGTTTTTCAGAAGGATACCCACACATGTGAGTTTGCTCCTCCCTGGAATGAGCTCTAGCGTGATCAAAAGCACCACTTGTGTTTGGATCCTTATGTGTTTGAGCTGCTATGGGTACAAGGTTCACAGACAGGAACCTGCCTGAAGGCTCTGTTGTGCACAGAAGTATGATCTGGCTGCACCCTACACTCACGCCACAATCAGAAGAAAACTAAACCACTCCGTTACTTGTGATAGCCAACTTCATTAATTCTTCCAAGTGGCAGGGTGCTGCTGTAAGTGTAAATAAATAAGAATACTAACTCAAGCAACAGTCACTGAAATGTGCGCTTGCAGCTAGGGATATTTAAAAAGCTTTGTAGAGGTCAGCAGTCAGGCACATATGTACATCGGCTCCAAAAATGGGGTTTTATAGGGCAGGAACAAGATATAACAGATAAGCATGCAAAATCAAGCCCGTGGGCAGGAGGGAAAGAGATAAGGAATCAGACCTTTAGAAGGAATCCAAGGAAACTTTATTTTCAAAATTTCTCTCTGTATCTGTAGACCAGTAGAGGGTCTGGGCAGTCTATTCACAGACAGAGACCAGGAACCTGAATTTCTCATTCTACTGCAGAGCCCAGACCAGGAGAACAGAGATGCGTGGCAACAACCAATACCAACCTAGGTATATTTTCTGCTTTTTTTCCCATACTGAGCACAGGTAGCACGATTCTCAGAAATCATGTACATGCGCAGTCACACACCCTTTGGAATTTACTCTCTTTGACTCTTGCCCTCCCACATAGTGATTATCCCTGCTACGTGCTAATGCACCCCTGGACAGCTTCACAGTTTAATTCACAGGGAGTATAGGATTAGAGCAGAAATCACCAGATGGGAGGAAGTCAGACAACTTTGGACAATGTGTTGTTGCTGCTTGATCTCTCCGAAGTTAGATCTTCTGCCAAGCACTAAAGAACAAGATCATTAACAGACTGCATAGAGGGTGGGCAAGACAACCATGGAATCATAAACAACTTGTTAGAAGAGCAAAGCAGCTAACAAAGCTCAGCTCTCTCAAGCTTCATGTTCCACATACCCTAAGCCCTTGATAAGACCCTCACGCTCCTGTCCCACACAGGAACTTCCACTGTTGCCTTCTCCATCCCCTGTTAGCTGAGCACAAGGCAGCACAAGCTGTGGGTGTTTCATGGCTCCATTTGTGCCCAGAGGTTGGCCATTATATATGACGACTGGATAGCTGGCTGCTGCCTCTCTGAATGAGTAAGATGAGCTATAACTTATTTCTCAGTGGGGGCCTCTAATTTGGGTCGTCTCTACCCAGATGCTGATTTTCATGAAGCTCTAGAAAATTAGCATCTCTGAGTTCAAACATGCTTGAAATTGACCAACTGGCTCAAAAACTTTTGGGGAAGGAAGGACAGACAAGCCGAATGACTGTACAAGCACCATTTCCCTGGAAATCAGTCTCAGATGAGAGCTGGAAAGGACCTCAAGATATCACCTAGAATATCTGCCCACCACAAGGCAGGAGCAGCGCTGCCTACATCAGTCTTGACAGATGTTTGTCTGCCTTATATCAGGCATTGAACACTGGCTTGGGAGCATGCCCAGGAGATGAGAAAACTGGCTATCTTCAAACTACCTGGCAACCTTTGCCATGAGCTTGACATAACATTTCTCAGCACCTGGAAACTTCAGAACATCTGCTTTCCACGCAGGGAGAGCAGAGCTCAGTTACATCAAATCTTAGCATCCATATTTTAATCTTATGCGGCTGACTACATTGCCATGAGCACAGCTTAGGAAGACTGCAGTAAAAGGGACTTCACGCCCACTGCAAACATTCTTCAGTTCCTTCCCATGTGGCTGTTCTTCCTCACACCAACCACCAGTGAACCCTAACACAGCAAGGGGGTTCATTGCAGGGTAGTGTCCCTTTTCCCACACACTGCTGGAATGGCTGGGGTCTACTGCATCTACTTGCTCCCTTTCATCTACACGCTCTGGCCCCCCATCAGTTCAACACACCACAAGGCCAATTCCAGTAACAGCCATCAAAGAGTGTCTCAGACGCTCTACCTTTCTCCTGCCAGAACAGTAGGAGATGGGAGTTATAGCTGGAGGAAAGGAGGTTTGGCTGGGCTCTGCCTGGGCTGATGTTAGGTTTTCTGCACACCCAAGACAGACCACATACAAGGCAGCTCTGACCTGCCAGATGGAAGTGGCATCAGAATTAAAGTAATGTGAGGAGGAGCTTCAAATCCTGCTCTTCCAGATTACTGACTTGCCTTTTATATTTTTTATTCTTTTGTGCCCTGAATTACAGTTCAGACCATTTCAGTGCTTGACAATTAAAAAAAGAGGAGTTCAGCCAGGACAGAGTAGTGACCTCTCTTTTTTCACAAGCTTGCTGTGTGACTACAGGTCCAAATCCAGTCACATGCTGGGTTAGTTAGGAATCCATTTCAATCCCAAAGTCCTCATTATACACATGGGTCACTCTGTCGTCAAAAAGTGACCTGCATAACATGAGTAGCTCAGTACGTGTCAGAAATATTCCTGACCTTATTAAAGAATCTCCATGCTCAGAAAAGAGGTTTTCACTCATCAATCACCATTTTACTCACGCACGATAACAGCCTCATTAAATCATATGAGAGTTGCTGGAGATTTTATATGCTAATTTAGTACTGATGTAACCAATTACACAAACTTCACATAATATTTTTAAATAATCAAGTGGGTATTCAATTAGCATGCAGTGACCATTTATTAAAATCTCAATTAATTCCTTATTTAAGACTCGTGCCATGATCAAACTGTGCAAATCCTAAATAATCCCACTAGGAAAAGCCATGGCCCTGAGACAGCGGCACTGCCCAAAACATTAGCAGCAGAGATGCCACCATTCTGCAGGAGCTCTCTGACACTGCCTCTCCCCCTACACAATGAGGACTCGGCATGTCCCCTGGCACTGAATGTCACTGCTCCATTTGATGGAAAATAAAGTAGCAGCCTCAAAGAGCACAAAAGCTTTGGCTCCACTTGTACTTCAGCTGTCTCGGATCAGACTCACACAGTCTAGACACACAGCTGAAAACAGTTTAAGTTGCCAACAATCAGCACAGCCTCAGAAATCAACTCTGTTGGCATCAGTGATGAAGTAAGATGGGCCTCACAAGCAGAGTCAGCCGATAGGTGGTAACTTGTTACTACAGTTTGTCAGTCACTTCACCAAGCGCTTTGAAGTGTACCCTGATGAGTACTCCAGTCCTGGCTGGAAGTTCCTGGGGCTATTTAAGGCATTCCTGCCCCTTCCTCTGTGACCCTGTTGGAAGCCCCTGCTCCGAAGCAGGAGCTAGAAGAATGAGTTTTGACCTTTGTAAAGATCTCACTTGCCTGTGGGAGGGCACCTGCCAGCCTGTGTCTGAAGAGGCATGAATCCCTCAGAGCCAACCCCTCGCAGGGCAATCTGGCCACAGGAAACTCAATGTGTCTGTGCTGGTGATCAAGCACCACAAATGCACAGTCTAAATATTACAAATAAAGACTCCTGCTGTACCTCACCAGCAGATGGTCATCTTTGTCATTGCTGTTATCATAATGCTTTCAGATCCTACAAAAAGGCTATCACAAACATTCAACAACCTTCTAAGAGCACAAAACCCACACGTTTGTCCTCTTATCCGAGATGAGGTACTTATGCATTTCCTTACAAAAGACAATTGCATGCATCACTTCCGGCTGAGCAGTTGAAAAATCTGCTTTATATACACAAAATGTTTCCATGCACTACGAGCTCCTTTCTCACCTGTGGAAACATGGGCCGCATGTGCAAACAGTTGTACTTACAAGGTGCACAGCTGTGTTCTGAGAAGCCGGGTGGAAAATTTAGCCCATAGCAATTTTGCATTTTTCACAGGGTTTATTATGAGCTCTCTGACAGTTTTACCCTATGGTCTCTTGGGATCGTGTCACAGTTGGTTTTCATTTAATGGTGTTAATCAAGAAGTAACTGTGAAAGTGATGTTTGTCACTGGTGCAGCTAGAAGACCATTCACCTGGCAGCAAAAGAAGTTCATATTTGGACGAAAAAGAAAAAAAAAGACTATCCAAAGGGTTTGCCTTCTTTTCATGTTGGTCCTCCTCCTTTCTCGCACAGCAAATGCTTTGGCAGTACTAAGTGCAATAAAAGAAAACCGCATACAGAGGAAATAATTGCTCCATCGAGCCTTGCAGTGAAGCAAGCTGAGCTTTCTCTGCTCAGCTTCTTAAATGCTTTAGTGCAATTGTTCCACTAGATGTCAGGGCCGAGCACGGCGCGACCAGACAAGGCTCGGCGTTCAGCTGGCCTGGTAAATCATGTGCTATAGTCTTCCTCACCACACCACTTGCTAGCTCTGTGTGGCCTGGAGGGTCAGCCTGGAAGCCAAGTTGTTCTGCGTTTTGCTGAAGAAAGGCGCAGGAAACAGGAGGGGGCCCTTCCCAGTTGATGTCCTGCTTTCCTTAATCTGCAGAGGAGATTTGCATGTTTGAGTGGCTTAGTGGAAGAAAGCAGAGTTAAAAGTGAGATTGGAATGTACCGATGTCTTACTTCACAGTGTGCAACCTGCGCCAGATTCCAAGGGTCCTGAGAGCTTAGTGGGGGTGCAGCTCTGCAGCAACTTAAAGCAGCTCTAAAGGAGAAGGGAGGAAAAGCTCTTGGAAAAAGCATACTTGGCATGGTAGAGCAGTTGGATGGTTTATCCTACTCACTCTGCCATGCAGAGCAACCTGTGACTTGCCACACATGGGAAGACACACGTGGTCTATCAGATCGCCAGATGGGGAATGGACAGAGCTCTCAGCTGTGGTGCAGAAATGTACCCATGACAGTGATTTTAGGGTACATAAACTTCACCTCACCCTTCCTGACCCCGAGCTGTCATTTACATCCTCAGCTTCTTGACACATCACCAAGCTGTGCAGCTGAGAACCTATACAACAATGAGGCAGTGGTGCACTGGCCTGCCTATGGGAAAGCATGACGAGATATGTGAAGCATGACAGTCATGTGAATCCGGAGCTCAAGGCATGAGACTTTGGGAGATTTGCACTGAAGAGTGGTGGCTCAGAGAGTCAGAGGGGTGTTCGGAGACACCCTGTGAAGACAGGCTGTCTGTGTGCAGACCTTGGGCACTGAAGCTCCAGAGTGATGGACAGGATAGCTAAAGAATGAACCACAACAAAGATTTACACACCTCTCACTAAAGCTACCTGCACCCATCTCATGGTGCCTTTAACATCATGTTAACCTTTTGCAACTTCCCCTAGCTGGACTGGGAATTACTGGGCTCCCACCTGGAACGAGCAAAGCACCTACTCAAGGGTGCGAGGTTCATTTCTCCTGGTAACGGGAAGGAACACAGGACTCTCAGTTTCAGCAGAGATACTTGCCTACAATGTCTCAGTCAGGCCTGGGGGTAGGTGTGTCTGCTTGAATGCATGAGCTTCTCTTTAAAAGACAGGCAGAGCCACCCTGACTGGTTAGGCTCAGCTTTTCTCTGGATTTCTGACAAATGCTTTGTATTCAAAAGGTCAGACTAGCAATGGCACCTCACGCCCTGGAGCAAAGAGTCATTCTTCACTGCTTCACTCTGCTCACGGCTGGCTGCCCAAGCTTGCTCCATCTCTGCATCTGACATCCAAACTCCTCTGAATGCAGGGGAGGTGTAGCCAAGTCCTCACATCAGCTGTCAGTTCAAATAGAGGGGAACAGCGCAATGACATCAAAAATGTGTTGATGGGTATTAGCCCTTTACCCAAGTCCTGCCTGTAACTCCCATGCAAGGGAGTCAGTTTTTCTCTTTCAGCAAGGGCCTTATTCTTTTGCTGCAGCAGTAGTGTCACAGCCCTGGTTTTGGAGTGGAAACAGAGAAGCTGTATTAGTTTCCTCTACAAATCCCATAGAAAATAGCTGCAGCTATTGCAAAAAAGTATTTGCCATCTTTTGCATATTCCTGTAACACAGAAGCAAGTAGGGATACAGCGCTCAGATGGTGGGTGTACTCCTAAAAAGAGACTCTCCCTCCCCTGCAGCAGTCTCTTCCCATGGACTGCATTTCATGACAAGAAGCATCCAGCATGGTTTAACTCTTTTCATTCCAAGAGAAAATAATTTCCCCCAGTGACCAGTTTTGACGATTCTTCCATTAATAGGTGGAAAAGTGCAACCCTCTTTTCTGTGTACTAGCAACCCTGGGGAGACTGTGATGACTCTCAGCAGAAGGAAATGCATTTTCATCTGTCAGACCAGGGAGCAGAAATGTCCCAGACAAGAAAAATTGGTCTTTAAACAAAACAAAACAAAAC
>VWZY01003891.1:21475-38438 GCA_013399075.1 Chloroceryle aenea | reverse complement strand
ATTTCCTTGGAGCCTTCTCTTCTCCAGGCAGTATTGTTCCAGAAGAGCCAGCATGACTATGGAGCTCAGCAGGGAAGCAATCAATACTTCCCATCCTGGACCCTACAGGGACAATCATCATCCTTTAACCAGTTCCAACCCGTGCTCAGAGAAAATACAGCAAAATACATTATCCCAGAATCCAGCCTCCTTGCTCTCAGTCCTTCCGAGCTCATCATCAGCACCACGTTTCTTAGGGACTAAAGACCAAGTAAAGTTACAACAAGGACTGCAAATCCTTGTAGAGCATCTCCCCAGTCATCTCTGTGCCATCTCCCAGCGGAAACACAGCATCGACAAGCTCATGAATATCTACCCCCAGATGTGGCGACAGCTGCTTTGGTGGAAACATCTCTGTGAGATGAAAAAGGCCACCAACACACCACAGGGCCTTCTCATGAGCAAGTGACAGACGGACAGAAACACCCACGTAGTGGGAAAGTATCTCCAACAAAACACCCCCGCTCTGACCTGGCACGTGAGATCTTCCGTGGTGACTGATGAAATTGTTCTGTGGGATGAGCCTAAGCACTGAACTCCTGGTTCTAAACAACCACGGCTCTGGGGGGATGTTGCTCCTCACTCTTTGTAACCTTCTTGCTGACTTGGAGTTGCACAAACCACCCTTTTCTCTCACTGCCCCAAGGGCCACGTCGCTCGCCGTGCTCCTGCTGCTACACCCGCCCTGATCCACAGGTTGTGCCAAGGACCTTAAACGAGTGACACAAGAAGATCGACCTCGGGAGCACATCCAGCCTGTTCCAGCTTGGATTGGACACAAGGATGATGAAGGTGTTGCTACAAGGGCTTCTGGAGTCACCCTTTCCCTAGGGATGCTGCTTTTAAGTAGCCTGTTCCTGGCTGTGCAGTCCCAAATGTGATTAAGGACAGAGGAATGTGATTCAGGGAAGGCATGAATGGAGCGGTGGAAAGCGCTCTGCCTGACGGCTGTCACCTCCCTGCAGGACAGCACGGGGGAAACCACGCATCTCCTCGACAGCTTTCTCACTGGCCCTTTGGGGAAATGCCCACAGCGCAGGATAAAAAACATCAACATGCTCTCTACCATTTTACTTTGTGTGACAGCATTTACTCGCTCCAAAACGGGATGACTGGATCACAGAACCATGGAATTGTTTGGGTTGGGAGAGACCTTTCAGCTCCTGGAGTCCAACCACCCCCAGCACTGCCAGGGCACCCCTGACCCCTGGCCCTCAGCACCACGGGGGGCTTGGAAACCCCTCCAGGGGTCACGGGGACTCCCCCCCTGCCCTGGGCAGCCTGGCACAGCCCTGGACAACCCTGCAGGGGTGGGGGAAGAAATTGTTCCTCAGCTCCAACCTCAACCTGCCCTGGGGCAGCTGGAGTTCCTCTCATCCTGGCACTTGCTCCTTGGGAGCAGAGCCTGACCCTGCCTGGTTCCACCCTCCTGTCAGGGAGTTGTTGAGAACAAGGTGGTCTCTCCTCAGCTTCCTTTTTTCCTCTGGCCAGACAGCAACAGGCCATCATGTCCCCAGCAGAACATCAGGAGAGGCTCCTGCACCTCTTCCCTGCTCCCCTCAGCAGCAGGTTTTATGCAAAGCCACCAGACCCAACCAGGGCAGGGCTGTGTTCATTCAGGAAGGCTCTGGCAGAGCCAAACTTGTGCAGTGTTTGGCGTCCACCACCCACTAGATGCAGCATTAGGAAGAAAAGCTGCTGCTCTCCTCTGCTGTGGTCCAAGTCATGCTCAATCCTCTCAGCCCTGCCCACCACGCCTGGCACAGATGGGAACCGGCAGCAGGGGAGGTGGTGTGAGCCCAGGGAACCTTGGCAAAGCTCTGCAAGCGTGGGGAAAAGGGTTTTCTTCTTCAGAGAGGACCTGGGTGTTCTGCAGACACCAGCTCCACACCTGGGTGTACATTACTGTGCACCCATCGCATGGAGACAGGACTCACCACCACGCTATGGAGGGATCTGTCTCTTACTTGACACTCAAACCACCAGAGGATGGTGCGACCCATCCGTCAGAGTGAAGAGACTCCCAGGAAAGCAATGCTGCTGGGCACCCATGGCTATTCCTGGCCAGTCCTTCCTCCTTGGAGCTGAAAAAGTCGCTGCTAGGGGCAGTGCTACCAGCTGAAGAGCAGGGTAAGGTCCTCTTCACCTCCAACATCCCCTGTCAGCACCGACGCAGATGTCTCCTGACAGACAACCTCCATAGGTATGGAGTTCTGGTTCCCTTCGTGACCTCAGATCTAAACGGCTCCCTCAGGAGCATTTCCAGGTTTTGTACCCTCCAGAAGCCCCGTGAACATGGCTCTTAGCATGGAGGTGCCCACTCAAAGCTTGTTCCAAAGCTATGTCTGTCTGCATTAGTGAGTTGAGCCATAGGCAGGAGCGTCGCTGGCACTGTTAGAAGATCACTGACGGTACCAGAGCGTTCAGAATGCTCCCTGGCAGGGTCGGGACACAGCTCAGCTCGTTCCCGGGCACACCAACACACAGACAGCCACCAGGGCTTGGAAGCTGAGCAGATCTGCCAGCAGGAACGCCAGCATCTTCGTGCCAGTCGCCCTCAGCGTCAGAGACTCTTCCCGCGTGCGTTTCCTGGCACAGGCAGCGCCCGCCGGCTACAGAACGTGTCAGCCTAATGTGTCAGGAGGCATCTAAGGCTGCCAGGGTGGTGGGAAACCAGATTTGGTCCTTTCTTTACATTTATCCCCAACAGGCAGCTTTGTCTTCATTCTACACCATGCCCCTTGGGCTGCAGCATCTTCCTACCCTCCGGAAGGTGGTCTTCTGCTTATTCCAAAGAGGTTTTCCAGTGAAGACTATGGATGGGTGTCATCCAAGCAAGGTGGGTCACGCTAGCTATGTAGCTGGCAGCCAGAATCCACCGATGCTCCACGGAGCAGAGCCTGCAGACGAAGCAGGCTGTGCTGTGGGAGAGGCTGACTGGCAGCGTTGAGGCCTTAGGTGGAGTTATTCATACTGGGTGGGTAAAATGCACCAGTCTGGGATGGTGGAACCCTCAGTGATCCACTCTGGAGAGGTCTACGGGACCTGGGGGTGTCAGAGCCTGGACCAGGCTCCCCAGAGAGGTTGTGGAGTCTCCTGGGGAGACTTTCAAAGCCCACCTGGATGCAACCCTGGGCACCTGGTGAAGGTTGCTTTGTCAGGGGCCAGAGGTCCCTTCCAGCTCCAAGGATTCTGTGATTTGGGTATCAACACGATGAGACACCTTCAGGACTCTTCGAGGTGAGGAACTCCCCACTCACGGGTTTCTACAGCTCTTGGGACAGGCCACAGCTATCACCCCACCTTGTGTCTGGGCTCAGCTTTGCTCCAGCCACTGGTGGAGAGGTTCACCCCACCAGAGGTGCCTGTGCACTTCCCAGGCCGATGGAAAGGAAGCGGTCGAGGTCGGGGTGGACGGGGCTTTGAGAACCTGGTCTGGTGGGCGTTGGAATGAGATGATCTTTGCGGTCCCTTCCAACCCAAACCAGGCTGATTTGGTGATGCTGTGATCTACAAACTCTGAATGAGAATGGTGGGAGGAAAATGAGAGCTCCCAACTCCTTCTCCGGGGGGTTCAGGAGCAACCCTCCCACGATTTCCACGACTTCATGAGGACAAGAGCGTGTCCACTTTTTCTCACTGGTAACACAGCCTCAAAATTCATGAGCCCCGTCTGCTCTGCTGTGTCGTACGGTTCCCACCACCTTCTGGAAGGAAAAGATTTCCATTCCAGGGCTTAAACACTCCCATCTGAGCTCCTCTGTGCCTGTTTGGCATTAGAGAAGTTCCCCGGTGCTGGAACGGGAGCGCCTGACGCTCTTCGGGGTTTGTTCTGTGAATTGTACTACACGCCAAAGACATCATCGATGGGATGTACGTCTTTGTGAACCCCTCCAACGTCCCTCTGAATCCTGAACAGCCCAGCTCCAATGGCTGCTCAGTTGACTATAACAAAGAGGTTTTAATATTTAGCAGATCGTTCCAGCCTCGCGCCAGCTGTGACATGAAAATGGTCCTGTTGTAAATTAGGCTCTGCGCTGGCAGAGATCTTTACGAGCTGGGACACAATAATTTTAGCAGCAGTAGGGAAGAGCGTGGTGGACTACAAATAGCAGCTGGATTAATAGGCTGTTACTGGCAGAATAGCTCCACAATGCACTGGTCCTCACTGGGGTGACTGGGGCTGGCCCCACTGATTCCAAGGGGCAGTCCTGCAAATGGACTGAAAAAAGACACCACAGAAACTTCCAGATCTTGACAGGAGATCGAGGAGCACGAACACAACTGGACTTTCCTGTAAATACCAGGACCAGAGACAGTGCCTCTCTTGTGGTACAAACTCCTCACAACTTTCCATGAGCACCTGACCAAGCTTGGCCAAGAGACACAGCAGCTTGTGACTGGAGTTTGGCCTCTCAAGTGCTCACCTGGTCTTCAGTTGGAGATGTTGGCACTTGGTGGCAACCTCAGCAGCCAAAGAAGTTCTTCTTGGCCTCCCAGGAGTAGGAAAGACCTCTACTCGATGCTTTGCTGTGGATTTACTCTGGCTGTGGCCCCAGCAGGCTAAGTGTCCTGCTGCACCAGATGGAGCAGCTCATGATGACAGGGAAGGTGTTCAACGTGGCACCTTCAGCCCCTGTGAGACAAGGGGTGTTGTCTCAGACAAACACAGAATGAAGGAGAGGGCTTTTTCCTCAGGAAGCCTTTTTTAATTCCTGAACAATTTCTCCCCCCCGCCAGAGGGTTGTCCAGGGCTGTGCCAGGCTGCCCAGGGCAGGGGGGAGTCCCCGTGACCCCGGGAGGGGTTTCCAAGCCCCCCGTGGAGCTGTGGTGCTGAGGGCCAGGGGTCAGTGGTGCCCTGGCAGTGCTGGGGGATGGTTGGACTCCAGGAGCTGAAAGGTCTCTGCCAAGCAGACTGGTTCTGATTCTGTGATCTGTGCTCTATGCCCCTGCCTCCCTTCCAGAGCAGTCAGACCCAGTAGGGTGTGTGAAGTGCAGGGTTGTTACCAGCCACATGAGGAGCAGCTGGAGACCAGTTACCAGTGGTGTGCCTCAAGGTTTAATACCACAGCCAGTGCTGTTTAACTTCTTCAGCAATGGCCTAGCTCGCAGGACAGGAGGCACCCCTGTGAGTTTGCAGAAACAGGAACCTGAGAGGAGCGGTTGATACGGCGATGGTTGTGCTGCTGTTCAGAGGGACCTTGAAATGCTGGAGAAATGGTCAGAGAGGGAACTCATCAAGCTCAACACAGGGTGCAGTGTTTGAAACAGGCTGCCCAGGGCAGCTGTGGCTGCTCCATCCCTGGGGGTGTTCAAGCCCAGGTTGGGGGGGGCTCTGAGCACCCTGCTCTGGTGGGAGGGGTCCCTGCCCACGGCAGGGGGGGGAACTGGGGGAGCTTCCAGGTCCCTTCCAGCCCAGCCCATTCTATGGTCCTGTGAATGTGCCCTTCAGCAAAGCAGGTCTAGAGCGTCCTGCGCCGTGCTGGGGAGAGCACTGGCAGAGACAGAGGGAGGTGATCCTTCCCCTCAGCTCAGCACTGCTGAGGCTGCATCAGGAGGGCTGGGTCCAGTTCTGGGCAAGCCAGGACAAGAAGGAATTGGAGCAAGTCCAAGGAAGAGCCAAGATGATGAAGAAGGAACAAGTGTATCTGCCATATGAGGTGAGGCTGAAGGAGGTGGGAATGTTCAGCTTCGAGAAGAAGGCTCAAGGGGACCTTAGCAAGGCGTGCAAATCCCTAAAGGAGGAAGGTAACGAAAACAGAGCCGGGCTCTCCTCAGGGGTATCTCCTGGAGGGACCATTATTTCAGCAGTCACGTTTTGTCTCTTTTCACCTCCTAACCCAGTGTTCTGGGGGAAGCAGGGAGGTGAAAACGGGCAAATTCTCCCTTTGCTCTCCTCTTTACCCTCCTTCTATCTCCATAATCCAGATGAACAGCCCAGCCTGGAAGAAGGATCTAACAGATCCTTGCATTTCCCTGCAGATGATTATTCCTAGTGACGCCAACGGGCCAGAGAAGAACACAGGGCACAGCTAGCAATGGGAGGAGAGGAACAGCAGCCTCTTGCTTGTTTTCCTTTCTCCAGGAACCTCCTCGAAATCACTGCCACACGCTGCAGTCTGGTCCCTTCATTAAGCCAGAGATTTTCTGCGAGGTGTCCTTAGCAAACCCAGGGATAAATCAGCTAAAGATGCTCTGACACGATTCCACCCACCGGGTTCCAACAGGAGACGGGAACCTACCACCATCCTCCTTTTACATCGATGACAAAACATTAATGAAAGGCCACCCAGGAGTCAGCAAAAGCCAATTTTGGCTCACGTAGAACCAAAGTGTTTCCACCCATGCCCAGAAATACAGATTTCCTTACCAAAAAAATAACCCACTGCAATTTCCAGTTCACGCATCCGATACCCAGCTCGAGTGTGGGATAAACACCCCAAAAATAACCCCCCAACAAGAGGAAGGGCAGGATTAATCTCCACTAAAGGTTTGTGCAGAAAGAAAAGCGTGCTGGAAAAGGCTGGAAATTCGTTCTGCTGGAGAGCAGGCGTTGAACATCTGGCTACTGCCGAGGAAAGCAAAAGGGCTCCCTCTGGAGTGGATCCCGAACGCGGCCCGGCATTCGGATCGCCGCCGGCGGGCAGAGAACGTGGAAAGCAGCAACAAAGCCAAGGCTTTCTCGTCTCTTGGTTTACTCACCCCCCGTGCAACGAGCACGCTGGGAACAATTCAAGGAGGCTGTATCATGACTGAATGATATGGATCCATGCCCGGAATATTAAGTCATTAATTAGTTTTCATGCATGGACTTGCATGTGGCAAGGAGGCAAATGAAAGGATTCCTGAAGAGACGAGAAAGCTTTCTTAGCACGGGAAATGCTCCAAGGAATCTCCGGCAAAATAAAGGATGGAGCCAGCTGAGAATCCACATTTTCCACCCGGGATGGTCATGCACGGCTCTGTAAAAACCTAATGAGCTCAGCCACCGCTTGCGCACCCGGCTTGGTTGGAAAGGGAGAGGGGAATAACTTTAAGGACAAAACCATGCTCTGCTGGGGGGAGATGGAGGCTGCTTCCAGACTGACAGGTGAGAAAGGCCCCCCACCCCCAGGGCTTGTTTGCATACCAGGCAATTAACAGAAAACATGCATGCAGAGAGAAAAGGAAGAGTTTGATTTATCTACAAAGTGAAGTCGACTTACTGCCTGCTTTTGCTCTTCTTCCTGCGAAGGGTGGCAAGAGAAAAAAGTGGAGAGAAAGAGGAAAGATTAATTATCCATGGAAAAGAAAGGCACGCGCACAAAACACCGGGAAGGACAGACCACGGCCAGCTGCAGAGCCATCCAGAGGCAGCGAGGGCGTTGGACGCCGCAGCTCCGGCGGGACAGCAGAGGTGCCACTCGCTCCACTCTCAGAGGATGACTCTGGTCTAAAGTGGCCCTGGGTCCAAAGCTGAACACATGGGATGGTACCACAGGGCAGGTGACGTGGCTTCAGGACAGGACACCAAACGGGGATCTTTCCCTTTAGGCAGAACCTTTGCTGGCCTCTTGTCCCACCCCACCTCTCCAGCTTGTCCTCAAGGCAAGGACCAGACCAACACCCGCTGAGCATCTGGTTCTGCGACCACCGCCTCGGGCTCCCAGTGTGCACAGCTCTGCTGCCACCGGGACCCCAGCGGTCACAGCCTGACCTTGTCACTCAGAGGGGGCCTGTCCCCCACAGGGGCATCTGCAGAGGGGGTTCAGTGGGGCCAATTAAACAGCGGACGGCGACTGGGTCCAGAAAGGGAGGCAAAAGCACTGAAGATGCAGAGGCAGGGGGTTGGAACTGGGGGAGCTTCCAGGTCCTTCCAGCCCAAAGCAGCTGAAATCCATGGACACATTTACACCCTTCTCTCAGCTACCTCCTGCCTGGCCAGGATTAACCAGAACCTGCCGAGATGTTTTCCCACGTCAGAGAAGGGCTGCAGAGAATTCCACGTTCCGGAGCAAATGCTTTTGTTGTTTTTTTTTCCTCCCAAGACTGGGGTTCTCCAGACACTGATGCAGCAGATGCTGGGCATGGCTCCACTCAGCCACGGATCCCCAGGAGCAGAAGAGGCCAGCGCTGCCCTCCTGACGCTCCCACAGGTTTCCAGTGGTTCCTGCTGCCAGCACCGGGACTCGCAGGGCCAGATGGCGAGCCAGGTCAGCAAAAACATCTTCAGTGACCTCTGGTCTACAGAGAAGTTGTTTGTTTGAAAAATGAGGCTTTAGCATTAACTACAGATGTGAAAAAAAAACCCAAGCAACCTCAAGAGGCGTGGAGCTCGGCTAGGAGGACAGAGCAGTCCTGAGACAGGTTATCAGATCAGCCAGGGAGGAAATGGGAGAAGTGAAATGGGATCTGTCTGCTGAATATCCATGCAGCTGGAAGCAAAAGCCCTGCTAGAAGGCAGTCCAACCACCACCGTGGACCACTCATTAGAAGATGGCCACCTAAAGGCACTGAGTGATTCCTACCGACTTCAGGAAAAGGAGTTCTCAAAACCACCATGGAATTCCTGTCATGGAAAGCTCCCAGCAGGAATGCCAACACAGGCTGGCCCCAGGATGCGGATGGACACTCGATCCAAAGCCCAGCCTTAGCTATGAACTGTAAGGGTGCTGGCAACTAAACATCAGAGCAGGACCAGGCTGCCCCGAGAGGTGGTGGCTGCCCCATCCCTGTCCCCATTGCAGGGGAGGTGGCCGGGGCTCTGAGCACCCTGCTCTGGCTGCAGATGGCCCTGCTCCCTGCAGGGGGGTGGACTGGATGACCCTGAAAGGTCCTCCCCACCCAAAGCAGTGTTTGATGTTTGGATGGCACTAATCACAGGGGTTTGATTACCTCTGCATGAGCAACTAAACCAATCAAGGGCTCTGTGGCCAACTATCCCCAGCATGGGAGAAGTGGATGGACAATGTCCTTCCAAACACAGACTGTCCCCTTGCTCTGCTCTTTACTGAGGGAGCTGAGGTCCCAACCTTTCAGAGAACCAAAAGCAGGCGAGCTGAGCCCAGCTCTAAGCAGCAACATGAAGGCAGCATGAAAAATGGGAAAAAAACTATAAGAAAATGGAAAAAAAATCCCCAACCCCTAAAAGCCTAACAGCTGGTGGGAATTACATGTGAAAATTTCTGAAGTGCACCCAAAGATGAGAGGAGCTAAAGCCTCGCAGGAAAAATTCACATCTGGCGGGGCTAAAACCACCCAAAAAAGGAGACTTTGAACCAAACACAGCTCTCAGAAGGCAAGCGAGGCCCGGGGGTGGCCGATACGGCTCCGTGGTGGCCACGGGGAATTCTTACCCCGGAGAGAGGGGTTGGGTTTTGTGTTTGCCTCCTAGCCCTTCCCCCTCGGAGCTTCTGTCGGCAAGCAGTGAGGTACTCGCTGGAGAAAAGGTGTTGGGAAGCATCTGCTGGGAATGCTCTCTCTAGCTCAGCAGGGCCCGGGGAGCTTGCGGCTGGGATTCGGACAAGAGCGGCACCAGGACCAGTCCCCTGGGCCAGCGAGGGTGATGTGTGACAGCTCCTGCCACAGCCAGGACCGGAATGTGCTGAGTTGCACTGGTACTCAAAAAGGGAAGTGAAACAACTTAAATAAGCACAACTATCCTCCCCTGCTGTTAATTTCTCCCAAGTCACAGACATGCTGATACAAGACTCGGCTAATAAGTAACATACGAAGCGGTTGTAGCTTCATGGAAAAGAGGTTTTCTTGCCAAAGAAATCTGATGTTGTCATTTGCCCGTGTTACGAATTTGGCTTCTAAAGGAACGGCACAGATGTGATGGATTTTCAGATCTGCTGTTCCTTCTTCAGAGGCCAAATGTGTAATATTTTGTTGATAACCTGTTAGCACGACATGAAATCTCCTTTAGGAAGAAGCTCTGCCCTGGGAGGGGGTGAGAGCCTGGCCCAGGCTGCCCAGGGCAGCTGTGGCTGCTCCATCCCTGGGGGGGTTCAAGACCAGGTTGGGGGGGGCTCTGAGCACCCTGCTCTGGTGGGAGGGGTCCCTCCTTGGAACTGGGGGAGCTTCCAGGTCCCTTCCAGCCCAACCCATCCCCTGATTCTGTGGTGATTCAATGTAATAAATAAATCACTTTACACGGAGCAAGATCTGGAGAAGCAACAGCTTCCCAAAAGCACTCAGTGGTGCAGACAGGCCCAAAAAAGGGAAAATAGTGATGAAGAGTAAGGAAACTCCTCCTGCAACTCTCCATAACACTGCTGAGATCCAGAGAAAAATTCACCACAGAGCTTGGTTTTTCCCAATTGAGATCAATAAACAAACACATCTGGAGATGCCAGAGAACTCAACCACAAAAAATACTGCAGCAGAGTACGGTGAGGAACTCAGAAAAGCTCCACCTGTTCAGAACTGATCTATAACTGAAATAAAGAGGAAAACTGAGAGGCGCCTTCACTGGGATGAGTAAGAAGCTGCGTAGGAAAAACCCAGGGGTGCTGAAGTGCTCCTTAATTTAATGGAGGGAGAACCGCGTGTACCAAAGCCGATGGGTGTAAACTGGAGCTCACTGCATTAAAACTGAAAACGAGGCATAAATTTGTAACTGTGGAAGCAAATTTGCATTGGCAGGGAATTTTCCATCTTCGATTTCTTCAGCTGAAGAGCAGATGTCTTTCTGGAAGATGCTTTAATCAAAGAGAAGCCGCCAGGCTCCATAGAAAGCCAAGGAGGGGAAATGCAAAGAGCCGCGTTACGCAACGAGTGGAACCGAGTGACTCCAAGAGTCATGAGCTCACAGGAGAGTGCAGGCTGCAGGGGACCTCAGTTGGCCTCAAGTCCAGCCTCATGCTGAGAACAGGGTCACGTTAATGACAGAACCACAGGGTGACAGCGTGGTGGGGTGGGCAGGGCCCTCTGGGGATCCCCTGGTGCCACCCCCCTGCTCCACCCAGCAGGGGCACCCAGAGCAGGGTCACCCAATCTAAGCTCAGACCAGGTTGCTTTGAGCCCCATCCAGGAAGGTCTTGAAAGCTTCCAAGGATGGAGACAGCACAACCTCTCTGTGCCCCTGCCCCACTGCTTGGACAACCCAAGGGGGAGAAGTTTCTCAGTCCTATTTGCCCCACACCTGTGGGAACTGGGGGAGATCTGAAAAGATCCTGGATTTATAAGAGAGAAGTCTAGTGACAGCCTGCTTCTAAACTAATCCTCTGTACAGCACGGCCCAGAAGACGTCAGCAAAACTCCTGTCAAGCTCATAATTGAACTGCATGATTCAGCTTAATGAATGGGTCCTAAACCCACCAGGGGACCAGGTGGGAGTCAGCCATGGTTCCCTTCCCTCTGCTGCAGTCCTCTCCTTCCCTCCTGTGTCTCCCCAGCTGCAGCACCTGCCACCTTCATCTGTCCCAGCAGCTGGACAAGAGGAGATGCAATGTTTGGGCAGCTGGGAGATGAGGCAGAAAGAGACCTTATCCTTGGGGGGACAAAACCTTGAAGGTTGGTTTGGAGCCCACACGGTGTTCATAGAATCCTGGAATCATTTTGGTTGGGAGAGACCTTCAAGATGATGGAGTCCAACCATCCCCATCACTGCCAGGGCACCCCTGACCCCTGGCCCTCAGCACCACAGCTCCACGGGGGGCTTGGAAACCCCTCCAGGGGTCACGGGGACTCCCCCCCTGCCCTGGGCAGCCTGGCACAGCCCTGGAGTGGAAGAAAGTTTTCCTAACATCCAATGTACAGGTTCAGAGCAGTGCATATGAGACAGTCCACCTGGCCCTCAAGGCAGAAAAGCAGGAAGTCAGGAGACCTGAGAGAACAGCCCAAGGAGATGATGGTATTTATGTCAGGTCACGAGGGGGAGAATCAATGTGTGAGAGGGAACGAGTGCTTCCAAGGTACAGAGTCTACAGAAAGCTCCCATCAGACCCTGTTGCCATGCAAAAGCAAATATCCAAACTTGTTGTGTTACAGACTCCTCAACTGTGTGCAAGAAAAATCTCAGAACCCCAGCATGGTGGGGTTGGAAGGACCCTCTGGAGATGCTCTGGTGCNAGCCTCCCACCCCCTCACACCAAGGAACTTGCTCCTCCTGCTCAGGGGGCACCTCCTGGGGTCCAGTTGGTGCCCAGTGCCCCTTGTCCTGGTGCTGGGCACCCCTGACCAGAGTCTGGCCCCATCCTCTTGCCCCCTCATGGGCCCTGGAGCTCTTGCTCAGCATTGATCAGCTCCCCTCTCAGGCTGCTCCTCTCCAGCTGCACAGCCCCAGGGCTCTCAGCCTGGCCTGGCCCAGAGATGCTCAGAGAGTCAGCACCTCAAACACAGAGCCTCACACTGTTTCTGATGCTACAACTTGACACACATTCCTAAAGGTGTAGTCCAGCTTTGATGCTCACTGACCCACTTCACAAGTTGAGGGTCTGAGGTGCATTTAGCAAGTGATTGGCTTCTGCAGGACACCAGGAAAACCAGGCTGAACAGTAAGAAATACAGTGTGTGGAACTGTGGATGTGAAAAAAGGTGACTCCCCAGGTGACAGCCACTGTAATTCTGTGCTCATCTGCACAGGGAAAGGCAACAGACCAGGCACCGCAGCCTCTGGGACGTTCACTCCTGCTCCAGTGCACAAGCCTGACCCGAGGAGTGGCTGCATTGAGACCTGCACCCCATGGGGATTCATTGGCACTTCCCGAGCGTAGCCAAGCTCTAGGTTGTTCTGGAACCATCCAGAGTGCCCTTAGCTAATGCAGGACCCACAGGCTGCTGCTGTCGGTGTCACTGCTGGGCCCTGCCTCCCACTGCCCCTGCTGACTACAGAATGCTTGGTGCTTCTTGGCTCAGACCAAAACCTCCGAGCAGGGACAATGTTTTCCTGTTCACTTTATAGGACCAGACTTAAAGAATGGTTTGAGCTGGAAGGGACCTGGAAGCTCCCCCAGTTCCACCCCCTGCCGTGGGCAGGGACCCCTCCCACCAGAGCAGGGTGCTCAGAGCCCCCCCCAACCTGGGCTTGAACACCCCCAGGGATGGAGCAGCCACAGCTGCCCTGGGCAGCCTGGGCCAGGCTCTCACCCCCTCCCAGGGCAGAGCTTCTCCTCATTTCTAATCCCAATCTCCCCTCTGCCAGTCTGAAGCCATCGCCCCTTGTCCTGTCCCTACAGGCCCTTGGAGAAAGCCCCTCCCCAGCTCTCCCGTGGCCCCTTCAGACACTGGGAGGCGCCCAGAAGGTCTCCCCAGCTGGAGCCTTCTCCTCTGCAGGCTGAACCCCCCAGCTCCCCCAGCCTGGCTCCCAGCAGAAGTGCTGCAGCTCTCCCATCACCTTTGTGTCCCTGCTCTGGACCCTCTCCCAGCGAGAGGCTCTGGCCCGGTCTAATGAAGGGAAGACTAAAGGTGTATTTCAGCCACAGCCATCATCACGAGCTCAACCCTCCCAGGACTCTGTGAAAAACAGGAGCAGACCCTCTCCAGCAATCCAGACACCACCGCCTGCCACAGACCGGAGCCAAGCCCATCGCACTCCAAAGCACAGTGCCCACGGAGAGCCAGGCTCTGCACAGCCTCACCTGGGTAATGGGCACTATTAGGGGAATCAATCACATTACAGCCTATTAATATCAAAGCCAGGCCTGTGCCAGCAGCCAGTCGTGTTCTGTGCTGTGCTGACTCCAGCCTCCATCCATCAACGGGGAATAAACTGATTTCCAGCTCAGGCTGGAAGAAGGAAGCACTGGTCAGGGCTAGGGCAGCACCGGGGGATCTCGGAGCAGCCGGGGGAGCGGGATGAGTGTGATTGTGATGGAAGGGGACTTACTTTGAGCAGTTTCATCAGCCCCTCCAGCTGCACCATCAGCTCTCTCCGGCTCTCCTGCAGCGCAGACATCCTCTGTTCCAGTTCATCCTTTCTCTGCCTGTTCCAGTTACAGGGAAGAAAGAGCCAGAAGATAAACTTTGAGTGTTTCAAAACCACTTCAGGAGACTCACCCCTGGAACTGTGTCTTTGGTTTTGATCACTGCCCCCTCCTTGTGATTTGAAAAGGCAAGCTGAGCACAGGACGGTGGCCATGAAACACAGACACAACCATCAGGCTTCCCACTAAAACCCACGGATCCGTGCTCGGCACCTCGGGAGAAGGAAACCCCTTTCATTTGGAGGGGGAAAAAAAAAAGCACCATTTCTTTTCTTTTGTGTAAGAGTTCTCTTAATGTCAGCCCCAGGCAGCCTGCAGAGCTTTCAGAGAGCAGGAGTGAACGATTGCAGGAAGAGAAAAAAACAACCAACAAACGAGGAGAAAAGGCTGCAGAGCTTTGGAAAGGAGAAGTTATCACCTGTCTGGATGGAGCCTCGGCAGAGCTATTTCTGTCCCCAGTGTGATGGGGAATGTTGGACATATTGGCTGCACCAGAAGCCAGGTAACAAGAAAAGGAGATAATAAAGTGACCTTCCTTTCCTTGGCATCAGAAAACTGCTGCGTTTCTACTGATGCCTATCTGAGATATTTAAGGAAATATGACTCACAGAACCACAGACTGGTCTGGCTTGGAAGGGACCTGGAAGCTCCCCCAGTTCCCCCCCCTGCCGTGGGCAGGGACCCCTCCCACCAGAGCAGGGTGCTCAGAGCCCCCCCCAACCTGGGCTTGAACACCCCCAGGGATGGAGCAGCCACAGCTGCCCTGGGCAGCCCGGGCCAGGCTCTCACCCCCTCCCAGGGCCGAGCTTCTCCTCATTTCTAATCCCAATCTCCCTCTGCCAGTTTGAAGCCATCGCCCCTCGTCCTGTCCCTACAGGCCCTTGGAGAAAGCCCCTCCCCTGACTGTTTGGTTTTATTTTATGTTTAAAAAATAAAGAAGTGACTCATATAAGGAGAAATTCAATGTCAACAGATGAGAAGTTCAGTATCTTATGTGATTTAAGAAATGCTGGGCCCCCAAACCCCAGCCATAAGTAATGATGGTAAGAAACCCCCCCTAACAGATCAGAAAGGCTTATTTATTAATCCACAGTCATTTGTGTGGACATCTGAACATCCTGATGCACAGTTAGAGGCACGATGTATTATAGACTGATTTTTAAATGTCTTTGGCTGTGTTCTCACATGATAGGCTATGGATAAATCATTCTGGGAATTTGAGTAGCCAACCAGGTTCAGAAACTGGTTTTGAGCATCAGGATCTGGAAAAGAAACAGGCCAGCTACTCAGGCTGAATAAATCTGTCTGGTGTGGCTTGTCCACATCGTGGTGACAAAACAGGAGGAACTGGCCTCCAGCTGCCCCAGGGGAGGCTGAGGTTGGACACAAGGAACAATTTCTTCCCCCACCCCTGCAGGGTTGTCCAGGGCTGTGCCAGGCTGCCCAGGGCAGGGGGGAGTCCCCGTGACCCCTGGAGGGGTTTCCAAGCCCCCCGTGGAGCTGTGGTGCTGAGGGCCAGGGGTCAGTGGTGCCCTGGCAGTGCTGGGGGGTGGTTGGACTCCAGGAGCTGAGAGGTCTGTAGCTGTTATTCTATGGTTATTTAACTAACGTCCTGGATAACAGCTACAAATCCTGTAAAAATCAATGTATCCAGCTAATCAAGTTTTCCACGTAGCTGGAGCCGGAGCATCGCCATCAGAGGGGTGGCTGATTCCAGTCCTTGGCACTGGGTAGGGATGAGCACCCTCTGGGCTCGCCAGCGGAAGCAGCCGAGCACGTCTGCATCAAAGGCAGGATCTGGAAGGGTGAGGAATCCAGCCACTGTGATTCCTCCAAGGTTACATCTGCTGGCAGCGTGGTGGAGCTGACTCATCCCTGCGGACAGCGCTGTCTGCAGGCTTTTAAACCTGGGATGTGTTGATTTTCCAGAGATTATCTGCCTCCTGCTTTCACCGCCTGAACTCTACCCAGCAACTGACATCATCTGGCAACATGGCCTTAGAGTCACAGAACCCTTTGGTTGGGAGAGACCTTGGGGTTCCTGGAGGCCAACCACCCCCCAGCACTGCCAGGGCACCACTGACCCCTGGCCCTCAGCACCACAGCTCCACGGGGGGCTTGGAAACCCCTCCAGGGGTCACGGGGACTCCCCCCCTGCCCTGGGCAGCCTGGGACACCCCTGGACAACCCTCCAGGGGAAGAAATTGTTCCTTAGCTCCAACCTCAACCTCCCCTGGGGCAGCTGGATGCCGGTTCCTCTTGTCTTTTCACCTGTTACCCAGGAGCAGAGACCAGAGGAGCTCCATCCCAGGAGCACTGAACTTCATGGAAAACCTCCAAGCACCGCTGGGAATTGTAACCACTGTTCCCTAAGCAGGTAGGAAAAGCTCACCCCAAGGAACAGAATCCAAATGCAGCTTGCAAAGAGCTGCTGCATCCAAGAGCTTCAATTTTAGCACCTCCTTTAGATGAGGAAAGGCATTTCTGAAGGTTGAGCTCTGAACTAAGTGGTGGCAGAAGATAAAATCCCACAGGCAGAGGATGCCCTTGTGACCACGCCGGCTGGGTACCGCTTTACTCGAGAAACACTGGCGGTTTTTCCCTCTCATTTCAAAAGGCAAACTTCATCAAAGAGGCTTTGAAGCTTGTTCCCAACTTTGGATGCCTGTCCAAGTATCTGCAGAGGTGAACTTTGGGAGTCTGCACCGACCGGTCCGATCAGCGACCCGGCCCGGGAAGGGAACCCACACACCCCTGGCACCAGGATTTACCGGAGGAGCCGGAGCTCGGCCAGTAAGGTCGGGTTCTGCTGGGCTTTCTCAGGGGTGGGTTGAGAGGCTTGTTCGTGTTCCAGCCTGAGACGCTGAATTTCTTGCAGGATCTCCCTAGAGAAACGAGAGAGGGAAGGTTAAAGGGAAGAAGAAGGTCAGTCAGGCTGCGCAGGGCTCGCAGGCACGGCTTGAGCCCTTCCAGCGCTCAGCTGTCACCTCCCCGTGCCCTGCTGTCACCTCCCCGTG
>VWZY01003890.1:108102-118482 GCA_013399075.1 Chloroceryle aenea | reverse complement strand
TCTGTGATTCTGTGTGATTCTTCCACTTATTGGAATTTGGTTTTTCCAAAACCATAGAAGTTTGAAGAGCTGTTTTTTGTTTTGTTTTTTTTTTTTGCGTGGGTGGGTATTATTTATTTATTGGGGGGAGTATTTTTTCTTTGAGGGGATGGACTTCTTTTGTTATCAAGGGGCCACCTTTCTGATTACTATGATGTCAGGTACCACAAAACACTGCTGAGTAGTTGATGAGAGCTCCAGATTTCAGCAGCAATTGGAACATACAACTCTAACAGCTAAGTTAAAAACTGGTCATAGTTCACGGAGTGCCGTAGTTATGATTCATTTTCTAGGGTTCTTTTTTTTAATCCTACAGACAGAAAAAGCTATTGACAAAAACTGTACGAATGCATATAAACCTGAAGTGAAAACATTCAGATCTGGAGGTGCAAAGTGAGCATCCAAAGTCCAAAGTTACACATTCTATTAAACTTCTTGCCTTTGGAAGTGCAACTGAAGCCTTCTCAATATCAAGGGGTAAGCCTACGCACAGCAGTTTTTCCAGCCATGTCACTGGAATTTTGACGTAAAAAGGCAAGAAAAAGTGCAACATGGCACTCTGTCCTGGCATCAGTCTATTCTGAGCAAAGATGTAAAGTTTTCACCAGCATTTCTGTTCAATTCAGTAATGCATTTCTGAAATCATTTACTTCATTTTAGCTTGCATCGTGAAGGGTCTCAGAAAGCCAAATGAGATCCATTTTGGGGGAAAGTAACCTGCTAAATTGAAAGTGCTGCAGGAGTGCTCTTGATGCACTCCCAACTCTAAAACAAAACAAAACAAAACAAAACAAACCCACTACAAATAAACAAAAAATGACAACCAACTGTGTAAACCAGATCCTCAGCACCAGGATTCCAGTCTACAGACCCTCTCCTATTATATGGCACACCACCTGCTAATGTAGCTACAGCCTACGGGTAGAGGCACATAGTGATTCAGATGGAGGACAGTGTACAGGTAAGAGTGTTACTGAATGCCTGGAAAGCTAAAATACCATTACCAAAGAAAATCAATGCTGTACTTCATACTTATGAGTAGTTTTTCTTTGTCACGAGTATTACTTCTGAGAGTAGAGAATTCTAAACAATTAATTCAGTGGTTCTTGTGTTTGTCACAAACATTTACAGCACCTGACCCCCACTGAAAAGTGACAACTTCTTTTGCTGAAAGTTAACACAACAAACTGATCTTGGGGACTGTAATCACTGCTATCAGCCTTCAATTCCACAACAAAAAAATTCTTAGAGGAAGAAAAAGGTATTAGTGCATTAAAAAAATACAAAAGCCCTTCAATTATCTTGATGTAAATATTTGTTTTCTGTATTAAACATTTAAAAATAATCATCCATATATAATTTGCCTACCTGTGGCACAGCAAGAGAACATTTTGCTACAGCATCATAAGCCTTCTTATACCTTCCCAGTTCATTCAAAGCTTTTGCTTTCCGATAGAGTGCTCTGAAATTGTTTTCATTCAATCTTAATGCTATCTCACAGTCTTCTAGAACTTTTTCATGCAATCCCTATGGGGAGAAAAAAAAAGAAAAAAAGGCATTAATCAAAAATACCATCACTGTAATAGAAAATTTGAACTGTATTCAATTAAGGTGCTGAAACACTATAAAACATGCACCAAGGCCACTGCACACTGCGTGTACCAGTTGCTAAGTCACCAACTTATGCAGCTAAAACCAAGCAGGGCCATCATTCACGTGAAATCCAGTAACAGTTGTGAAGACAACTGAGCTCTTTCACAAAAGCAATCTTATTCCACAGAGAAAGTAGAAGACTCAGGTGCAATCAGCAGTATAAATGGAAAAAAAACACTGTTCCATCAACTTCCAAGCCTAGTATGACTCTCTTAGGTTAATAGTATAGTATTAGTAACTAAAAGTATCCCAGTGATTATACTTGTAAAAAGAAGATACTAAAGAATATGCCAAAGTAATGGTTTGAAACATTTCAATTCTGAAAACAAAACCAAGAGCTTTTCACTCACTAGGAAATGTTTTGTGTCTTCATAGTCTGTTAACACATTTTTCTAGAGAAATCATACCATTTGAACAGAAACTTACCATATTTGAAAAACATGCTATCCTGTTCACGTGCAGCTTCTCTAAAATATCATCAGAAACGTGGATTTCTTCGGAATTAGCATAGTCAGCTATGTTTATAGCTTCTGTATAGTGACTCAGGGAGCCCCTCCAGTCACCCTCGCGATACATATCATTCCCTTCGTTAAAAAGATTTTTAACAAGCTCTCGTATAAATAACTGGAACAAATAAAAGAAACACTCATCAACACAGATCTGTTGTTTATCTTCTGTATTTCCAAATGCATTTTATCATAGTACATTTACACTTCTAACTTCAGAATTAAAATGAAATACAAAACTTTTGTCTACATCAGTCTTTTTCTTCTGACATTTTCCCATAACAATCTCTAATATTCAACACCACAATAATGGTGAATAAAAGAGAGGCTGATAAAAGAATTGCTTGATATAAGTAACTTTAAAAAGATCATTATATATATATTTCATACATTCTGTTACCAAGCAGCAGCCATGGCAACTGGCAAACCCGTAGTAGACAAAGGCTGCTTTTACAGAGCAAAAGACTTTTTTTTCCCCCATCTAAAATGTGAACAATTACATTATATCTAATACACTGTAAAATCTAATTAAACTCTACCATTAGATAAAAATGCTAAAAATATGAGTCTGAAAATATAAGCAAAAAGGTATGCAAAATAGTATGTACAGAAACAAAATTTGTTCTGAATATTTATGACAGAGGTCCTTTTATTGCAGTTTCTCTGCTACCCTAAACTTTACTCAGGATAGCACACTCTTTCATCCAACCCCAACACCAGCAGAGAAAGAGTTCATCTGACCTGCTGTATGAGTGAATTCCAGGCACTCAGCTATCAGATGCTTGTATCACAACCTAAATACTTCTCCAGTTCCAATATACTGGAAATTATCAATTCCTATTCACACTTTATCATTACTGAAATGTGATTAAAACAAGAATAAATCTAGTAAGATAGGTTCGTGGTAGAAGTTGGAAATGCAAAAGTTATTTCATTACCTCATATTGTTCTTGTGTCCCTGGATAGGGCAAAGTAGATCTAGAAAAAGAAATACAAAATTTATTTATATATGTTGCTTAAAAGACAATCCCATTGGAGAATACTGGTTCTGATCAAAAGCAGCCTCACTTGCTGCAAGGGGCAGATCTCTAAGGATTGCCTACTGCCTGCACTGGGAAAGGGGGAGTGCTGTAGATTAGTTTTCTTTAAACAACCGTGTTATCTTATTTCTAATGACTCATTTTCATCTGAAGCCACATAGCCAGAGTTAACTCAGCTGTTTAACATGTAGAAAGGTTTTGAATGCTTTGAGTTTAAAACTTCAGTGCTGTTTGTTTAAAAGTAATTTCCTTCCCCTCCCACACTGTGCAGAGAGATGACACAGGAGAAGCACTGCAATCTTCTTCTAAGTATTACGAAATGACAAAGTATCTGTCAAATGAACATGTCAATTTTAATGAAGTCATACTGGTGACACGGGAATTTTAAGAGTTCTTTTGTACAACACACAACAGAGCTTCTTCTCTAGCACAGCACAGACCTATTTACTTCTGACTCTGCATGAAGATGAAAAAGAGCCCTTTCCCTTCCCATGTGGGTTATCTGAGAATCTGTTTCTAAGTAATTTTTTAAAGGGTAATTTTCTTTTTCTTTCTTTTTTATAATGACTTCTTTCACAATGATTTTAAGCTAGCAAGGACTTTCTAAAAAAAGAAAATGGCATTGATTCAAATGAAAATTAACTACCAAGATGATTTTTCATTAGGTTAAATTTTAGCTCCAGAAAGCTGAAACATCTAAGCGGTGGTGAAGAAACCAAACCCTTTCAGTAGCAACTTAGTCTCAGGTGTAGCTGTTCATAAGTCTAACATGGATTTTCAGGCTATCGACATTGTCTACTCATGAAAAAAAATTCAATGCTAATTTTTATCCAAGGCAGAAAAGGAACACCCTCCCACCTTCAACCTGCTTTGTTGGGGAACAAAGAAGGGTTCTGTCTTTTCTGTAAGACTGCTCCCCATTTCCATATTAGTGGTATCAAATATCCCAAGGAGAAACACACATCCTGCTCCTTCCGCTGCTGGTGCTCTGTGAAAAGGGCTTTCCCAGAGTGATCCATACACACAAAGAATAGGAGAATAAAACCACAAATTCATACTCTATAAACTGGAGTCCTTTCTTAATGTCCTGCTGTCTAGTGCTTCTCTCTTCTGACACATTGGACATGTTATCCTGAACATCCACTTTTCGGATATGCCACTCCTCAAAAAGGAAGAGAGAGAAATGTCTGTTAATACATAGCAGCTTGCACTTGGACCAGAAAAATCCAATCTCAGATCAACACTAAGTCCATCAAGCAAAGATGATACTGCACCACAGCTTCAGAGAACACACTCTGAAGAAACTTCAGACAAACACCGAAGTTCCCACAGCGATAAAGGTAGAAGCCCCAGGTCAGAACCAACAGCCCCTCTGTTAGTGCCCTGTTACGCAACACTTCTACAGAAAACCTTTCTTCCAATTTCTACTTTATCTTTGCTTTTCCACTTATTTACTCTAGATAACACAGTCATGATAGTGAAACTAAACCAAATTACAAGCACAGCTTGCATACATTACTGCTAAACCAACCCAAGGTTCCATACTGTTGCCTTTTAACAGCTTTACGCTTGGTTTGGTTATTTGTCGAAGCAGAAATAAACTCCGGATCTTGGTATATTTATTGGTAATACACTAACAGCAACAAATATAAATAAATAATCACAAACTGATGAGAATTAAGTCTAACTCTAGTCTCTCATCATCACTCATCTGCTAAGATGTAATTAGAAGCTAAATGCTACTGCTTTAATAGTATCTACCAGCTCACCGCGGTGAAAATCTTGGGAACTTTACCAGCACTGTTGATTCCTGACTCTGTTTGAAAACCTGAGCTACTTTAACATAATTCCACATTATCAGCTTGACATTTCCATTTCATTTGTTTTGGATCAGTGACCTTTTATTTCTTCGTGTCTTTCATTTACTGAATTTACACATACTCAGGTTAGGTTAAAATCATGCATAGAACCTTCCAGATCCAGCTGCCTGCAGTGTGGTTTCATAGCTGCATACATAGCTGGGACTAGCTGCAATATAAGAACACAACCTATTGTTACTAAAAAGATCAGTAACACAAAGTTGTGTTATCAAAATACTGAAACTGTGAAAAAGGCAAAAAAGCCTTGAGGAAATACTTTTGTTAAGAAAATTACTTTTTGTAGGACTTTTTAGTTTAAATAAGTAATTAAATGGACCCGTAAACAGTACATTTATGTTCGTCTTGAAACTAAGCTTCAAAAAAGGCATTATTTGGTGCCAGGCCACCATTTCACATCAATGACAGAAGAATGAAAACAAAGTAAATCAAAATTCAATGTAACTACCACAAACTTAAAAACCCCAAACCCTTAACTGAGAATAGAAACTGGCTGGGGGTGATATTCTACTGTCTCCAAATGTTTTGCACTAACGAAACAATCTGTAGAGCTTTCAGCTCTAGGAACATTTACAACGCTTTCTGAAGGATCTTAAACAAACATCATTTTAAGTTACTAGGAGTTACTTCTATTGCAGCACATTCTCAACATAAACATAAAACCCGAGGTCCTAAGGTCACTAAGCAAATTAATGGAAGGACTCCAAGGTCTCCATTTCACCTCACTTCCTACTGTGACCTCTAGTATGAGCAAACTTTAAAGAAAAATTAAACCAAAAATCAGGCTGGAGATCAGTATCATGGACAGCTACAGTAGTTCACTGACACAAGCTGTTAGATATTGCTTGTGTAGGTACATAAATAGCACTCCGTAATCTCCGGGGAGGAAATGACCATGAACACCTTTTGTAAATCATTTCCTCCACAAGTCTGCAGTAGATGCTGTACTTTTGGCACATATATATATATGAAACACTTATTACAGGATGAAAAATAGTAGCATATATTTGAAGAAATCCAAATATAAATGCCAAAAGGAAATTTTGGGGGTATCAATATTTTTTATTTACTCATTCATGGTTTAGATTTTAGAATTCAAATGAGGGCTAGGAAGAATAAGAAATTCTCACACAAATCAAAGATAGCAGCAATATCAGTAAATGCTTTCCCACAAAACAAAAAGACCTGGGCAAGTATTAGGATCAGCTTTATCCATTTTAAATAACCCAAATATTTCAAGCCAATTCCTGGCCAAGAGATGGAAAGATGTCCAACATTTTAACACTTGCATTTTTTTATCATTTTTTAATATTGAAAGTTGCAAGATGTGCAGTTCCAGTTTCTCCATAACATTAAAGTTAACAGAGAAGTTACACACTGGCATGACAGATAAAAGAAGAGATAGCAAGTGCTGAACATATGTGAGTGGTGCAAGTTAATATTCAAAGCAGTCTTCTATTTTTTTCCAACTTACTCATTTGCAGTCACAAGATGCTCAGGAAAAAATTATCATTCCTTAACATATTTTGATGGCCACATTGCCCCAATATCTGACGTTTTTGCAGAGGACTTAAAATTGTTTCAGATAGCACCTCTAACAGCATTTCTCCCACTCAAACTATCCTTCAATCCTCGTAAGCAACCAGAAACGTATCAGAAACGCTCAGCTAACTACAAGGGAAATAACAATCACACCTTGACTTTTAATGTCATGAATCCACTTTCAAAGTTTAGAAACCCCACCTATTTAGCAACAGCTTTTCTCCTCCATCTGCAGGGACAGAATTTAAAACAAATATACAGATGTTCACACATTAAAGAAGTTTAAATGTTGCTTTGTTGGCTTGTAACTATTGCTAGAAAAGCAAAGCCTATGCTGTTGCTTTACTCTTTGTGCAATTCTCTGCAAGAAACAAGCCAAAGCAAAGGAAATTTAAAAATAGTCTGAGATATGAAGGAAAAAAAAAAATACAGCAGACTAACAGATGAGTAATTAAGGCCCTAGGCAGAACTGATTGATGCAGTAAACGTATTATTTCTACAACTGCTGCTGCATGGCCAACAGAAGCTCAATTTAGTAAATCTAGTAAAGCAAAAAATAAGGTGCCTAAACCTCAGCAAGTTAAAAGAACAGTTCGTACTGTTTTGTCTTTGTCACGGGCTTCAACTGATCCTGCCTCACAAAAGCAGAAGCCAAGTGACAGAAAGCACACTGCCAGTAGCCAGTGTCACCTCTTCTGGTCCAGTTACACAAACAAGAGGCATGGAGGAAAACAGGTCTGTGCCAGATCTGGCAGACAGGAATACCTACGCTTCTCCCTCAGAAAAGCCACCTCTGCCTCCTACTTGTTACTTGTTTTCCTCCCAGCACAAGGCAAGACAGTTTCCTCGGTTTCTGTATTTGGGCACTTCTGGGGCATTAAAGACAAGTGTTAAAGGACACTCACGATATTTAGGATATGCCTGGGAAATTAGTTCTTCAGGCACAAAGGCTTTGAACACAACTGCTGCAAAGCAAAATTATCTTTGGAATGCAGGTCAGTAAATTCACACAGACTGCAGAGCAGGGTGTTTTTCTGTAGGAATACAGGCCTTAGCCAGTCTGTGAAGGAAGGTCACAACTGCTTTAAAGTCCGGACAGTCCAGCCTTTCCATGGCTAAGCTGCAAACACAGGGAGCAAGTATCTACAGTTTGCCACACACAGAAGTTCCCCCATGAGAAAATTCAGTCCCAAAGGATGGGGAACAGGGCAGCACTAACCCTTTTTCCTGCTCCGTGCAGTGTGCAGACAGCTTATTTAGAGATGAATGGAGAACAGGGGAAGAACGTGTAACATCATCTGGGGACCAGAACTACCACCCTGTACGTGCAATGAACGACCTTCAGGTGACCAAGTAATTCTGTTTCTGTTTGGTATTGACAGGAGTGGTTCCACCTATTAGAAATACTTCAAATAAACATTGTCTGCATTTTTTGGGCCTAAATAATGAAAACAAATGGAAATCAATGGCCCTCACTGCTCTTCCTTCTCCACAAAGCCAAAACTGAAAAGTGCAGTGTATAGCTGTGTGAAGTTTTGAGATACAGAGGATATCCTCTTGCCACGCACCACTGAGCTCACTATTAATGCAATCACTGGGTTACAGGCATCGCAGATTAGATCTCTGTACAGTACAGAGCACACTGAAGATTTTATCATGATTGCTGATGATAGATCTCTACCAGCCTCAGTGGCTGAGTTGAATCATGAACCTCGACTGCGGCACAAGTCTAGTAAAAAATGACAGGGAGCAAAGAGACTCCCTTTTGAATTCCAGCATCAGCCTTCTCCCCTCTTTATGACATGGGCAGGGAAGAAGGTATCAAATTCAAAATATTAAATTGGTTTGGTCTAAAATTAACCCATCACCTACACCATCATATGTCAAAACTCGACCAGCAACCAGAAGTTGTGAAACCAGCAGTCTATATATAAATGGAAAACAGAGAGAGTTCACCAGCGTTTCCGTCTAGGAAAACTGTACTCCTGAAGAGAGAAGTTACACCCTGGGTCCCAGAATAAAGGGAATACCCCAAAGAGAAGGGGAAAGACAGGAACAGAGCAGCAGGAGTGTACGTACAACTAAAAGGCAGGCAGTATAAATCCATTTCAGCTGTAAGAAGCAAGAGCCCACCTCTGCATCATTAACAGCAGCAGCAAGCAGAATGGGGTCAGGCATCTGGATCCAAAAAGCTACACACGCGCAATTCCCACCCAGGCCCCTGCCTCCAAGGGACCAGCGCGGAAAGGAAGAGGCACACATGGAGCCGTGCCCCAACTGCTCCCCACAGAGGTGCTGCCACCAACGACCACCTCCGCTGCCCCCAGTTCTAACCCAGCCCAGAATCAAATCGACATCAAGCACCTGCCCAACACTGAATAAATCCGACCCAAAGTGAACTTGCTGAAGTTATTTTATTGCCTGTGCTAACCATTTGACAGTTTAAATGAAAAAATACAGGTAATAAACTATAGGGCAAATTAAAGCGAGCCTTACAGAGATTGGAAACTGCTCAACAGACACGGCCTGCATCAAGAGGAGGAAGCAAAAATAGAAATCTTAGTACAAAACCTTTTTAGAAGCATCTTCCTCAGATACCAAAGGCAGAAAAAATCCAGTGTTCATACTCCTGCATCACTGGGCTGTTACATCAGACATTTCAAACATGTACCATGCTGGGGGGGACAGGGAAACAGTACACAAGACACGTTCCAACAGCTCTGAGGTAATTTCTCTGCTTGATCTAGTAATTCTGGTTACAACTGGCCTATTCCACTATGTCCAGTGTGAAAAACATCTACCAGCAGCAGCACAGCTCAGTTTTGGTTTTTATTTCTGTAAAGGAAAACAAACTGGGCTGCTGTCAAAATGAAATATATAAATGAATTAAACAAAAAAGAAACAGACTATACAGCCACCGCTTAACACCTATCTATTCCCCGTCATTTATTTACCTAAGTATTTAGTCACGTTCCTTCCATTCGTTCCCTGACCACAAATAGTAAGATATTGGTCAAAGTTTTATTTCTATTTTCATAGCTTCATTTTTAAATTTTTTTTTTAAGCCAGGAAAGAAACGTGAAAAAACAAAGATTCTTTATAAAGTCATTCAATTTCCCTAGGAAATTAAGCAGCAGGTTTGGAAGACTTCAGTTTATGATTCCCTTACACATTTCAGCAAAGGACAGGTCCGAAATGCAAGCTGCAGGAGTATTTTGTCGATAAATCCAGACACATCCACAGAATTTACACCAAGGTAAGCTCTGGTACTCGATTTCGATGACTGCAACTGACATTCTTTCAGGGTGTTTTTTTGTCGCTGTTGCTTTTACTTCCTGTACTGCTGTCAAGAGTTTCTGTAGTGAAACGGTAGCAGTGCTGCCCAACCGAGAACGCTCTCAGCAAGCTAAGGAAACAGAAAACGGACGCTGCTTTCCCCGTCAGTTGGATAAACGAGAGCGAAAGTTACAATGCGCGGTTTTCGGCGCAGAAAGCCCGAAGAACTCGCCAGGCTCGGAACGTGTCCGGGGCCGCACGGGACGGACCCCGGCGAGGCCGCTGTCAGCGACTCGCTCGCCGCTTCTCCTCTCAAACGCCGGGTTGTGTTCCAGGCGCGAAGCAGCAAGAAGAGCTCCTCAAAGGCCAGACTGCCTGGAGAGCGGCCGCGGTAAACCCACTGGCCCCGACGCCACGACTGCCGGGCCCGGTCAGGCCGGGGCCGAG
>VWZY01003890.1:89352-103101 GCA_013399075.1 Chloroceryle aenea | reverse complement strand
GGGGGGGGGCAGGGTGTGTGTGTGGAGTACCATTCTCTGGTTTTAACCTTTTCTTAAGAGTAGTAGGGGTTATAATGGGCAGTGGGAGGTGGATCTAGGTTTTCTTCCCCAGCTGGCTTTACTTGCTAAGGTACCTTAAGTTACTCAGACCTCTCTCTGTTTGGAAACAACCCAAAATGCACCACCGGGGAAGGAAAAGGAAAAAGAATAGAGATGCTCGTGAGGCTGTTAGTGGTACTACAGTTTAGACTCTCCATGTTCTCAGACACGTTTAAGTAGGAGGGGTGGCAAAACCGACCTGCAAAGCCATACCTGATAGTTCCTCAGGAGGAACTGCTCAAACCCACGCTGAGCACACGGTCCCCAAAACGCAGCAGTTACATTTTTAATTGTTATAATTAAGGTGCCTAGCTAAGATACACTTCCTAAGTGTTAGTTGTCCAAAGTATGCAAAAATATGCAAATAGAGCTTGTTGCCTGAGTAGAAAATTCAAGATTCATTTGCAGAGCCACACAGAGAGCTTTGAAAATGAGATTTAAAAATGAAATGGAAACTGTAGGTCATTTTGCATTAATTCAGACAAGAAATAATAAAGAGTAAATCAGTTTGAGAGGCTGCTAGCAGTAAAACTCTCGGTAGGTTTCAGTTTACCAGCTTACCAAACCTATTTGCTAATAGAGTATTTACATCCCTGCTGTAACTACCTAACCCATTATCACAACCTTCAGCTGCTTACATCAGGTCTTAATTTTATCATTTTCTGTAACTATGGCTGTGCTGATTACTTTAACAACATAAGGTGTGTCTGATGACTTCCTCTGGAAGACAGAGAGTGTCACCGCGTCCACTGCTAGCACGAACCCCAGGAAGGATTTTACTCAATGTATGGTGCTCGTTGGAGCTGTACTTGAGAGCTGTACATCTTTGCTTATCTTGATTTTTCATCTCAGTAGTTCTGACTTTATTTGCTTGGCTTTTTATTTAGAGGTTACCTGCAACAGATATTTAATGCTAAAGAATTCCCATGTAACTGAAAAGATTTCATCTTTGAAAAGATCTAGAAGGTTTCAGTCTCTTAGAAGAATAAACAGTAAATTAGTGTGACTTCTTGGAGTGTACATTTAGTAAGAGATGTCCGAGAGAGGCCGGGAAGCAGATGCATACTGAGTACTGTCCTTGCACATACCCCTCGTCTGCTGGAGCACATAGACTAGTCCAGAAGATGCCCAGTTGTAGAGTAGAAGTTGTGTGGGTGTCAAATGCTCGGCCTTGATGCACATTTCAGGGCTTTTACCTTGGGATAGTTTTAGTCCGAACACACGGGTTGCTCAAGCAGTGGCTGGAGCACACCTTCCTGGCATTTCACCCCAGAGGAGTCCGGGTTACGGGAGGGCTCTGTAAAATGAACCAAAGCACAGCACGTGGGGACAATCAGTTTAGCTCGCTTCTGAGCCAAACTAAAAGGCTAACACGGACACGCACTCGGTCGGTTAGATTGCTCTTGGCAGGAATGATCTACCTGAAGAAAGGTTTCCAGACCTTTGCATGAACAAGCAGGGACCAAAGCCAGCTTTGGCTTCTTACAGCAAGATCTGCTCATCACGAGCTGGAGTGTCACGGTTTTTTCTGTGTCACATTCTCTACAATTTCAACAAAGAGAGCAGAGGCAGTGCTGGCTTACAAACCTCTCTAAGCTGGTAATCGGATTATCCTTTTCATAGGTGAGCTAAGTGGGTTACATCTCTTCAGAGCCTCCAAAGTGTATCCCTCCTATCCTGAAAGCCATTAGCACATTGGCTCTGTCTGCTTCCCTGCGGTCTCAGGTCACAATGGCCAAACGTGACGCCTCTGTGCATCACTTAATCATAACCAGGCAGCTAAAATAGGAAGTCCCCAGTCATTGGCTCTTAAGAATTCTTAACTTTCTCTGTATACTATGGAGAAAGCCCAGGCCCCTCACACAGAGAACTCACCAGCACAATGCTCAGTTATAGACAAACACCTCAATTTCTGCAAACAGTACAAGCAGTTACTCTTCAGCTGATCTTACCTGTCATCCTTACTCCCAAGGCAAAGCAGTCATCCAGACCTTGGGCTTGTAAACACTAGCAAAAATGTCAAAGTGTTTTCAAGCTGTGTATAAAACTTACTTAAGGAATTCTTCAGGTTTACCTCTGACACATTCCAAGGAATTGGAGTTTCAAGTCCTTAGTAGTGTTTACTTTTTGCTTTATATCATTCTACTCCATGTTGGAGAACATACCAAAAAACAAGGTAATTTTAAGACTACAACTCCTAAAAAGTAGTGAAACAAAAGCCACATTGCAAAACTAGCAAAATTTTAGCAAAAATATACACTAAAAAACTCTGAATTTCAATAGAATTTGAAATAAGGCATGGCCAGACCTGACTAGGTTCTTCCAAAGAAAGTACTTGTGATAGAAAAGCAAAGGAGAATGCAGTTAGCTAGTGCACTCCTGGGTTTATATCACAGAGCATCAAAATTATGACAGGTTTTCTCTTTTCTTTACAAACACTACTGAAATACAGGGCTCAAAACACAACCTTTTCAGAGGGCAGGGGGAGAAGAGTCTTGTCATCCTCTCAAAACACACAGGCTTTTCCAGGTAAAACTTGCTCATAGAATTCACCTTTTATTCCTTCCTGACAATCTTCATTTCAACTTTGAATTTTCTTGAGCCGGAAACTGTTTTAAAATACAAAAAGGATAGACCAACTTAGCAATTTTTGATTTATTTTTTTTTAACTTGGAAGTTACTGATAAGTAATACTGCTGTGTAGCAGGAATTCTAAATGGGTACGGGAATATTTGGGCAGCGTGTAGATCAGTTGTGATCCAGACTCATTTCACTAAGTGACATAGCCAGCCCAGCAACTGAAACTTAAAAACATGGCAAAACTAGATATTAGCAACTTGCATGTTTTCCTTTCATCTCTCTTTTCTAAGGAGAAGCAGATTTTTTTCTTCAAATTAGGAAAGAAAAGCACAAAACAGACAACAAAACCAGAATACTTCATAATTGAGATTCCATCAAAAGAGAAATGTTGCTTGTCACACTGGAAGGATGAGCATTTTAAGAAAATCAGAGCAGAAAAGCATGGGAATGCTTTGGACGGGGCCCTGAGCAACCTGCTCTAGTGGGAGGTGTCCCTGCCATGGCAGGGGGGTTGGAATGAGATGAGCTTTGAGGTCTCTTCCAACCCAAACCATTCTGTGATCCTATGAATGCTGCCACAGACACCCTGAGAAAGTATTTCCTTTAAAGAATGGTCCACTGCCAGATACACAGAGAGATAGCAGTGTATCTGCCATGCACTGCCAGTCTGCCCAACAGCTCGCCATTCAAACCAGTTTGACTCCAGATCTTCACATCCCAGCCATTTCACTGATTTCCCACTGCGGCTGCTACGTAACACAAACACTGGAATCTAATGATTCCACAGGGAATTATTCTGGAGAAATTACTATCTGGAAAAATAAGGCTAGCACATCTTCTGCTTATACGGAAGAGTCAGTGTTCCCCAGTAGACAGACGGATCAGGAATTCTGGGAAGCAGGTGTCAACTACTGTGCTACCACTGCCTAATTTAGCAGTGCTGCCGTAACTGCAGCAGTGAGCTGTACTGGAAGCCTCTAGGTATGTATAAATGACTCTTATAAATCCATGCAATTTCGGGAGCAGTACGAGTTCCATGACACTGGATTTACACAATACACTTCGTTTCACGGAGTGCTGAAGTATGGAAGAGAATCCAGATGAACAGGAACCTTACAGTGGCCATCACAAATAATGGCACTGATGGAGCAGCAAGACCTTTCACAAGCAGCTCAGTCCACGGAAGTGTTCCAAGGCAGGATATAAGATAGGGGGAGCAACGGAGGAATGGTTTTAGGGAACAATTCCAACAGAATTGCCTTGCCATTAACACAGAAGTTGCAACAACAGGCAGAGCCCTGCCATTTCTCCTGCCGTCGCACAAATCAGCTTCTCACTCCTTTCATGCTTAATCCGTTTCATAAACCCATTTTTCGTGTCTCTAAATACTCGTGCTTCCACACAATTTGGGTTTTGAGCTTGCATGCTGTAAGACTTGAACCAGACCTTGGATGGTGGAGTTTTTAACTCGAATGCTGCACTCTAACATGCGGCACCCCACCCACTGGCTGTACACAAAATGTGGTTTTTAAATTGACAGGAGAACAGCCATTGTCCCAAGCCTCAGCCTGCAGTGTGTATAATTATGCTAAATCATTGTTACAAGCTATTTTAAGAGGAAACGTTGGCTGCCTCCTGAGGTTTTTCTATACACATATAGTTAGGGCACGTCAGCCTTTCTTTAGAACTACAGCATTCCTGGCAAAACGAGCAGCACGAGCACCCTTTAGAACCCAGAAGACACACGCTAGGGTCATCCAGGTTTGTGTCCCCACCTTGCCACTGCCTCTGCAGGGAGCTTCAGTTATCCTGGGTCTCAGTACGTGCATCTCTAACATTGAGCTTTCTGCTTTTAAGCCTCTACAGCTGCTGCAGTGGTTACTTGTTTACATTAAAATGTTGTTTGTTCTGTGATCTACCAAATCTCAGGTATAAGACAGGAGGTTATCTACCTTTGTTTGTTACCTTTGAGAGAGAGCAGGAATGTACTGGTTTAACTGAGCACAGAACGTAACCGGTACTAAATGTTATTTACACTTTATATTTTCTCAAGACTAAAGTTTCTCTGGCTGTAGTATTGAACTCACTGCCATTCCTTCATTGTCTCAAAGGCTCTCCCAAATTATTATTATTATATTACCTCTAACAAGTATTTTCATGAATAAGCCCGCTCTTTCTTGCTGAGGAAAAAAGGGTTGTCTTTATCAAATGTTATTTTTGTTATAAATCTTTCTGTAAGTCGATCAGTATTAAATAAACCCCCTCCTAACCAGGCTGTCTCGTCTCAAATTCGGGTGCCTACTCTTGACTGAATGTTTTTCCAGCCAAAGGCCACTTACCGGATGTTCTTTTGTTAACAGGAAGTTCCTTATCTTCTAAAATTGTGGGGCTTCAAATGTAATGATACGCTTTAAGTGGACAGAAAATATGCCTTACTCAAAGTGAAATTACTTGGGCTGGTACAAGAAATTTCAGGTCTTATGGCATACAGATAAGATGATCAGATAGGATAATCTGGCCAGCAACTCTCTGAATAAATGAAAAGTGACTTAAGAAGCCAAAGAAGAAAAGATGGTGGGCAGAGGCCAAAACAAAGTGATGAAGAACAAAATTAAAAGATAAAAAACAGTAAGTGGTTACACTTGTTTAGATGGCAACTCTTCTCTAAGGGACTGTGCTGCTCAGGGTTCTCACAGAGCTTCCTCAGTCCAGTATTCAAGGAAAATTAGGACTGGTGCAGCTCCTTCCCTTCCTTCAACTTGCAATCATAATGATCAAAGAAGGACCCACTAGAATTCCAGTTCCTCCAGCTGAGGGACAGTCAGCTCAACATGCAGATTACAGAAGACTGAAGGGGGCGTGCAATACTGCTAGGGCGGAAAATACTTTTGTTATAGGAAAGAAAGTGATTGATCAGTGCTTCTGTTATCAGTGTTTGCTTTCTGTCCAAAGGAAAAGGCATTCCCTTCCCTTGGATCAGGATGAAGTCATTACAGACAATTACCTCCTTTGCTTCATTAATTCTGTATCGCTGTATGTATATGCAAAACACGTTTGCACACATCCACAGATAAACCATTTGTTGCTTCAACGAAAAATTAAAAAAAGAAAAATACTACTTGACTGGAAGTGAAGAAAATGAACCCTCAGCAGCACCTCAACACACAAGTACCCGTGAATATTCAGGCATTTAAAGAGTGATGCACTGACGTTTAGCTTTTAAAATAAATTCTAGACAGGTATTTTCTCTGGTGGCTATCAGAAATAACAAATCCTACCAATAGTACAGACTAATGTTTTACAGAATAAATATTAATCAGAATTGCTTATGTAATTAAGTTTGGGTATGGCTCCCCTTGACCCTCCATTCTAAAGAAGACTTGGAAACGAGCAAAGCTTATCTGTTCCTGTCAGATCCTTCCTAGGGATTCCATGGTGCATAAATAATATGGGCTTCTCTTTTCTTCTGTCTGCAAGAGGAAATAACTAGAGCAAAACATTCATGTGGCATTAAAGAACTCCAAACAGAAAGAGGACGTTACAAGGTTAAGATTCTCACGGGATTATCAAATCACCATCAAGTTTAAGTACACAGATCTTAGGTGCAGACCACACATAAAGTTCAGAATACTCTGTGTATGCAGCACTGGTTTGCTCTGGGAAGTAAGAATGTCAAGTATGTGTAAACTGTTTTTTTTAAAAGATAAATTGAATATAGTTGCTGTAAAATTTTGTATGCAGCACTAGATTATTCATATCTTTTGGGGTGCCACAACCACAGAACAAAGCTCAAAAAAATTTCAGCCATTCAGCATCATTTAAATGAAAATCCTTACAAGTCACTGAGATACTACTAGAATCTCCTATGGTTTACACCATAAAAAGGTAAAAATGTTTTCAGTCCTTGCCCTCTGAAAGACTTCCACGATCACTGTAAAATGGCTGTGTGGGAATATATCTGTTTATCTCTGCAAGCTTTGAAAGGCTCAGAGAAAGCTACAACGTAAACTTGAAACTAAGAAGTTACCCAAGAAGGCCTCAGAGGAATGAACTCCTTTGTTAGTGATAGCCTTTGTTCTTGAGAGCACCTACAACTTGATGCTATATATATTTTAGGATAAGAGCTTCAAAGAATTTAAATCCATTCCGCAAGATTCATACCTCTAACAGCTGAAGAGAAAACTCTTCTTTTTAAAGAAAACTGTTCTTAAAGCTGAATGCTTCCACCCATTTTTTCTTGCTATCTTGCACATCCCGACACCAGTTGGCAAGGCCTACAACACACAGCACAGCAAACTCCCTTGTCCTAAATAGCAACTGCAAAGAGAATGACAGTTCTGTCACTGCTGGTACAAGTGGCACAGTCGTGGCATTCGATGTGTTCATTTTACGATGGCATCTCACAGACAGTTACAACTTTTCTCCCTCCTACATAGGACCAAGGTTCTTCGTGCGTGTTATTTTAAAGCATGAAATGCTTTCTGTGTGTCTAGGAGAGCACGAACTTTATCAGTTACAGGAGCCACAGGCAGGGGGTTTCCTAGATGGCCCTATGAGATTCAGCAAATACGGCATCGCCGGGAAAATCGATCCAGAGCAGTAAGTTTAAGCAGCAGGAAAACAGTTCTTTATGAAAAGGACACTGCTTCTGTTTATGACAGACACTGTTCAGCTAGTAAAAGCAGGCAAACAACGCCTCAGCTCTCTCTGAGTTTGGTGCAGATAATCTTCCCTGTGCATTTGCATAGCTTAGTTGGTGATATGTGGAAAAATAATTATCAATTAATTTTATTACAGTAGAACAGGCCTGCTGCCTTCCCTGCCTGCAGGACACAGGTCATGGAAACCTTTACGCAGAAGGAGGAGTGGTAACGGAGTCCCTTTCCCTGGCAGGGGGGAGCTGCTCGTTTGAAGCCATCTGCTATCCCATCATGAGGTCCTAGAATCACGTGGGTGGTAAGGGACTTCTGCAAGTCTGCAGTTGTAACTTTCTGCTCCAGGCAGGGCCCATTAAAGCAGGTCTAGCTGAGTTATCAATATCTCTAAAGATATAAAGAGTTTCCATAGCCTCTCTGGGCAAGCTGCTTCAGTATTTGACCATCCTTTGTTCAAAAAAAAAATTGTTTCCTGTATTGAAGTTCCCATGTTGTAAGTTGTGCTCATTGCCTCTTGTGCACCTCTGGGAAGGATCTGGCTCCATCAGCAGTAGAACAGCAGTGGATGGCAGCATGACCTCCCCTCACCATCATCACCTTTAAACCTGAGCAAACCCAGCTCTCAGCTGCTTCTTGTATGCCATGAGCTGAAGCCCCCTGAACAGTTTGGTGCTTTAGTATGTTGATGCCTTTCTTAAAACAAGACATAGAACTTCAGATGTAGTCTCAGAAGTGTCAAACAGAGGGGAGGAGTCACTTGTCACCAGACCTACCAGTTATGCTCAGCCCTGTGTGCAGACCCACACGTTTGCTGCAAGAGCTCACTGCTGATTCACATTCAACTTGTGCACTACGACCCCCTACCTCCTTTTCTACAGAGCTGTTCTCTCTCAGTCAGTTCCCAGCCTGCCCAACTGCATGGGGTTATGCCAACCCCGACGCAGGGCTTTGCGTTTGCTGGACTTCATGAGGTCCCCAACAGCTCATTTTTCCAGTCTGGCTCGGTCTGAGTAGCAGCCCTTCCCTCCAGTGCATCAACCACTCCCCCCAGCTCGGTATCACTCACAAACCTGCTGAAAGGGCACTCTCCCATCATCCTGGTCCTTATATCAGCCTTTTCCAGGACCCACGTTGATCTAACCTATATAAAAGAAGGCAAGCCAAACATCCTTCCAGAGGCGTGCTAGAGATTACAGGTTTTGTTCTACAAAAACGCAAGAGTTGCGTTGCCAAGTCTCTTCGCTAGGTAGAAAAAGTAACCTTAGGTACCACAAGCGGGCCTGGGGTCTTTTTTTGGGTGCAATTGATGAAGTGTAGAACTTGACTTAGAGTATGGAAGAAATCTTCTGGAAGGCAGAGATGACTGTCAAAACTGAAGAGCTAAGCAAGCCAGCAATTCTAGAGGCCTTCCCCAAAATCGTCCAGCCTGTGGCTTTGCTCAAGGACAGATTATTTATCCCTGTAGCATAAAAGTGAACAGAGTTGCATTGGTTTGCATACGGTACTCCAAGAGCACACTCGCAGTCCGGTTACTCGCCTCACTGACTGTATGCACGGGATGGACTTTGTCCTGGTAGATTATACTGAAGAAGCAGGGGGTAGAATCTGGAAGAGAACAAAACCAAAAAACGACGGATGAAGAAAGCAAACAGCAGGTGTAATTCCAGTCCTCTGCGTATATTGTAACCGCAAGCCAGTTCCAAGGAGGTTTCTGTAATAACAACCTTTCCAGCACACAACTGTCCGTCACGGGCAGGTGGCTACGCACCAGCACGGTGCACTTGCAGACCAGACAAAGTGACATCTCTGCCAAGGGGCACACAAAGGACAACACTACAAACACGGGCCCCAAAATTCACTCAAACACATTATGCTGCTCACAGGCTTACAAAGACATTACAACTTACACTATCGGGTGGCATAGCCTTAAAGTTGGAGTTTGCTCTGTATGCTAGGAATGTATCCAAGATAATGCCACGTACATTTTCCAATGTCGTAACAGAATGGTCTCTGAGCTTCCCCGGGGAGTTTGTCTCTCCAAAGCACGCTCTGTAACTCTCACAGCTTTTGGAACAGCATCCCCAATAACACAAGAAACATAAGAAAGCATTGGTAAACAGGGAAGATTAGCTGTGGAACTCAACTACAAGAAGATGGAAGGACACAAAAGAGAAGAAAGCCAACCAAGCCTCTAGGAATGGGAACAAAGGCACTGAATGTTTCCAAACACATACTTGAATAAGAAAAGCCGTTTGTTTTTTTGTTTTGTTTTGATGAACACAACAATGATAAAGAAGTTGATTGTGTGCTACTTGGACATTCAGTATCTGAACGAACATGTACGTGCAAGGGTTATTATATTCCAGCCAAACCTGCGTCCCAAACCAATGTCTAAAGAAAATGTGGAGTAACTTAGGGTCATTTGCAAGTGTAGCAATCAAGTAAATACAATCAGTTGACTTACTGCTGGCAAGGAGCTCTTCAGTTTTAACTACTCCCATACCTTCCCAGGGAGCCATGTGTTTTCTTTCCTGATTTTCCTCCAGCAGTCAGTCAGAGCTACAGAAGAACCCAGTCTAGGACCTAAGCTGGGATGCAGAACCCCAAGGAGCAGTTTCTCAGCTCTGCTACAGCCACCGTGTAACACCCTGAGCAAACCACCCTGCCTCCATTCCTGTACCTAACACTGGGAAGATCATTTCTTTCACCATTTTTTACTAGTTCATTAATTCAGTGTGGCAGCAAGTACATAGCCTAATTGTCACATGCTTAATGAAGCAGGATCCTAATTTTGTAGGACTTCAGCCTGTCGATATCTACAGATCCTAGTGCTTTTATACTCCTCATCATCACTACAGATCTTCGCAGCAGCTAAATGCAGAGCATATATAAATTTGTCCAAAGTAGGGGGTCAAAGCATTTTCAGTTCTCAGAAAAAAATAACTGCTCTTACTAAATTAAAATTGTTAATAGAAGCAACTTCTTCTGTTAGTATAAAAACACAGCTTTGCAGCTCTTTAGTCAGTAGTAAATAAACTATTACACTTCTCTCAAAATCACTACCCTCACCTGCTCACAGGGAAGTGGGCAACTAGAACTTCCATTGGCCACAGATCAGAGTATTCCAGCACTTTCCATGAACATCGGGACGTTTGGGGTTCATGTGCTCTATCATCTTCCTGCATGGACAGAATTACGGACACGGACAAACGAGGCTTTTACAATTAACAAGTTTGCTCATAATATTGTTATGCTGTGAGAGCATTCCTCGGTACAACCGTGTGTCTCCATTACATTAATCGATTCCTCACATTTAAAAACAACTTAATTAAGGCAACCACGGAGTGCACGCAACCTTGTTTGAGAGAGTCTGTTGGAGAAGCAAATACTTCTCCCGCCCCTGCACAGTTCCAGCTGACAAAACAAATTCATCAGTAAGAAAGACAATATAAGTGACAAATGGCAACTCTTACCAATTGCCAGATAAAATAATACTACAGAAAGCAAATCTGACAAAGTCTGCACTGCCATAACAGGTTCCTTTAAAATTTTAAAGGGAATTTTAAATCTCATAAAAAAATAATCACTGTCTCATTGTAATTCATATTAACTTCCTATCTGTTACTCGTGTAATTTGGTAGCCACATGCCATGGCAATTAACTGGACAGTCTAATGCCCCCCCCCCAAAAGTACTGCCTTCTCCCCCCTTGCCCTGATTTAACTAGATGTTACTAACTTTTACTACAACTCACAGGAAATAGAGCTTCTGACTTGCTTTCCTCACTTCCTCTAGTTTTTGTTACCTTCAGCTCTTTCTCTGCTTTCTGGTAGAAGAAGATGTCATCTGAACTTTTCAGTGTCGCTTGATTTTCCAGCTTTTTTTAAGATCCCTTTCCTTCCTTCAGAGAAAAACACATCAAGTGCACTAATCCAACATCAAGTGCACTACTAACACATTGCATCAGTCTCCCAAAGAACAAACACGAGATGCAGTTCATGCTGCTCCCCTGGATACTGCTTTCATTGTCATATCCAGTGGTATGCTGGATGGGACACTGCTCAACTGGAAGTTTCACTAAACAGCTGTTAACACGATTAAAACGTTCTAATAGGTGTGACTTAGTGACCGGAAGAGCCAGTAAACAAATGCAGTAGAAGTGACAGTATGAAAACAGAGTAACAGTAATTAGCAATGTGACTCCGTGAGTAACAGGAAAATTGCTTTGACCCAGTTGATGGCAGTAGCAACAGAATTAAAAATCTACCCCAAGTAGATGGGTTTCTGTTATGACTTGGACATTACCAAGACTTGTCAGCGTCATTGGCAACATTTATGGTTGCCACAGATCCTATTTCGCCAGTACTCTAGCCCACCTCCGTGGGAAACACCGCGGGAGCTGCGCCCCACTGCACTCCTAAGAGCCAAAAGAGGAGAAGGGGCAGCCTCTCTGGCGTCGTATCACGCACGCCATACCAGCTGCTGGGCATCAGTCAGCAGGGAGGCACTGTCACCCAGCAAGGCTTCAAGATCTTGCATCACTTTGCAGAAGAGAAGCTGTTGAGCTGCAAACCTTGCTTGCTTCTGGTGTTTTAGGTTCTCACCATGATCCTTTCTACTCTCCTCAAGCACCACGCAGAGTTCTGACGGGGCTTACCTACCATTTCTGCCCCTCTGCGTGTAGTTGCACAAAGGCAACATCAGGTGTACAAAGGCCTATCAAGATCCTACTGTGAACCACTGTGCTTCCCCATCTACCCCCTGCACCCAACCTCCCTGCCCACACCAGCATTCCATTCCATGTGGATTAACCAGAGCGCAACAAAACCAAACCTGATCTTTCTGTGCACGCTTTCATCCTTTGGAATCAGAACACATACGATTTCCTTCTCTTCTGATTAAAGAGGAGTGATAGAACACAGGGATGGAAGCATTTTAATGCAGAAGTAGAAGCATCATTCAGTATGCACAGGAAAAAAAAAACATTTTATTTCTTTGATGAGAATGCCATTCATGAGAAAAAAACCCTACCAGCTGCTCTCCAACTGTAAGATGACATGACCAAGAACAAGCTTTTGGTAAGTTCTTTATAAAAGTCTTTGTTTTTATCTCTCTTCTTATCCTAGCAGTGTAGCCTCAACGGGATCCAATGGGGATCATAACCTGAAATATAATAATATATAAAAACTAAAAAAGAACAGAAGAAACCAAACCAAAGCAGACACACACAAAAAACCAACACCCAAAATTTCAGTGGTCCTGGTTTCTTGAACAACTGACAGGAAACGCACTGGTTTCAGTGTGATAATAAAAGGCCTTATGATGTAGTTGGAATGTATGAGCAAGGAAAAAAAACCTGTATAAAAGCCAGTGGTATTGTCTGGGTTTTGACAGGGACAATGAAACTGTTGTCATAAATTTTACAAAATAATACAGGAGTGAGAAAGGGAATGGAAAACGTGTGCCAAGGCTACAAAACGTACAAACAAATACTTGGTATAAAACACTGTTTTGGTGAAGGGAAAGTTAAAAAGCTGGTTTAATCGAGCTACAACTATCCATAACCACTTTAGGAGCTGGTTGATGTTTAGTCCTCCAAGAACAGCAGTAACTGGAGATGAAGTTCGGCAAATTCTGACTAGAGGCACAGCACAGGAGTTCAGTCTTGGCGATGATGAGCCGCTGGAGTAGCCAGAGTAACACCGCTCACTCCCACCCTAGCTCTTCAGCTCTAGATGAAATTGTCTAGGAAATGCTGCAGCTAAATGGCAAATCATAGTTACCAGAGCAGCGAAGTCCTGGAGGAGGGGACCGAAGGCCCCTCATCAGCGAGCAGCACCCAGCCTGACTGGAGGGTCCACGCGGCGCTCAGCTGTCCGAGTGAGTGGCAGCTGGCAGCTCCCCGCGGCTCCTCCAGGGCAGCTCCTCCCTTCTGGCCAGATGGACAGCAGGGCATGGGCTTCAGCTCTGGCTCCGGAGGAGCCGGCTNCGGACACCTGCAACACCGAGCTCGCTGGAAGGTCTCGCATTGCTCTCTCAGAGCTCGTCAGTAATGTGCCAGTGTGTCAACAAGCTCAGGGTTCCAATTCAGCCTGAAGATTGCACGAGTAGCAATACCTTTTCTCCAGTCTGATGCCTGCACCCCTGCTCTCCTGGGGGTACGAGAGCAAGCTCGCTCAGAGCACTGAAGCTGCCAAGCTGCTCAAAAGCTGGAACTACTCGAGCCGAGGTTGCTTACAAACCCATAACTGGGCTACTCTGAAAAAATGATTCAGTCTTATGAATAAGTTATGATGTGAGAAGATAATTAAAGGACCCCTGCCTCATACCCGAACGCAGCCAACTACTCACTTTGCAAGTATTTGATTTTTTTTTTTTCCGGTTTCTTTGGTCCATTTTTTTAAAGCCCGTTTTAA
>VWZY01003890.1:64091-80551 GCA_013399075.1 Chloroceryle aenea | reverse complement strand
ACAGCCCTCCCCCGCCTCCACGGACACCTGCAACACCGAGCTCGCTGGAAGGTCTCGCATTGCTCTCTCAGAGCTCGTCAGTAATGTGCCAGTGTGTCAACAAGCTCAGGGTTCCAATTCAGCCTGAAGATTGCACGAGTAGCAATACCTTTTCTCCAGTCTGATGCCTGCACCCCTGCTCTCCTGGGGGTACGAGAGCAAGCTCGCTCAGAGCACTGAAGCTGCCAAGCTGCTCAAAAGCTGGAACTACTCGAGCCGAGGTTGCTTACAAACCCATAACTGGGCTACTCTGAAAAAATGATTCAGTCTTATGAATAAGTTATGATGTGAGAAGATAATTAAAGGACCCCTGCCTCATACCCGAACGCAGCCAACTACTCACTTTGCAAGTATTTGATTTTTTTTTTTTTCCGGTTTACTATGTCCTATTTATTAAAGGCCAGTTGTAATAATTTACAGTCCCTTTACTCCGAGGTTTTTTGAGGTATTCATCAGTATAGTATCTGAATGTACTTACTTCTTTCACACTTCTGTGACACTGTTATCATCCCTGCTTTTCAAATAGGTAGGTGGGCTGGCACAAAAAAAAAGCATCCCCTAAGTTTAGGTTCCCTTGGCTTTACCTACAATTTTACCCATGACAGCTTAAAATGACGTGGAGGTTCAACTACCCAAAAGCCTGCCTCTGAGTAGGGCAGCAGTTTGGATCTCCCAGCTCCAGGAAATTCAGCAGGCTGAGAGCGTGCTATTAGCAAACATCAACAGGCATTGCTCTACAGTGATTAAACTAACCTCATGCTGAACCTTTGTGACAGGTCTAAGGATAAAATCCAGTTTTCCAGAACAGCATTCAGCTGCCTTAATTAAGAGAGTCTCTCTTGTCTCCTTGTACTTTTTTTTTTAATACATTCGTACACAGCCTGCAAATTCACCAAACCGAATCTCACAGATAGATCTTAAGGACAAGAGCCTCAATTAATTCTTAGACTCTGAGCACAGAATGAAGCAGGGTGGGGTGGTCGGAAGAGACAATCATATGATTAAAGACCATAAGGTAAGGTGCTTGCATAATGGGGCCAGCTTAAGGTCCCACCAAGCTCACTGCCCCAATTCTACTTCCTGACCTCAGCACGCCTCTATTATTCTTTCTGCATTTTGATCATCCTCCAGGCTTCATCCTTTGCATGGCACAAACCTCAGCAAGAACATGAAGGAAAGCAATAAATCTGTTTCACTGCTTCTGCCAGCCTAGAGTGATCATTACAGAGCCTGGCTTCGGTCCGACAGCTCTGACTCAGGCATCGCAGTCACCCGCTCAGCCTGCAGCAGGGAGGGAGGGAAATGCAGTTCACCTGTTTCTTGGTCCATAAATCAGAACAGGCACAGCTATTCTTTCAGAAATTTACACGAGACCACAATTTGTGGAGACAGTACATCATAAGCCTGAGCAACACAATGAGGCAAAGAAGTCCATTCCTAATAGCTTATAAAACCAGAGGAAAAAATCTAAGAGGAAAAAAAAAGTTTCTATAGTGCACACAGTTCAAAGGTTTCCAGTTCTGGCAAGATCTTGGAGGTGCGTCAGAAAGTCTGCTTATTCCCAAGTTTCTGAACTACCGGAGCACCGTGACTATCAAAGGAAATGCCACCACAGCAAACCTTATACTTCTTCAACGTGTTTATGGAGCCTCCGTCTTTGACAAAACGGCTTAACATCTCTTTTAAAACCCAGGATACGTCACAGGCCGTATCAGATGCCAAAGCTGAACGTAGTTATGTATCATAACTATGCAAAGCTGTGCATCTCAATAAAAACATAATTATATATCTGCCAGAATAATTACTATCTTGCATTATGCCCATTGCAAAGAGTAAAATGTTTTGGGAAATGGGCCCTTTCACAAAAATAATCATTTGTTTCTAAAATATCTCTTTTTTTCTACTGCACACATGGAAATTTAAGGGCCTGGATTTCTAAATACTATTGTGAGCTGTTCAGAAAACCAGGAAAAAAGAAGAGTAGGAAGATAAAGTGGAAAGTATCTTGCAAAGATATAATGAAATACAACACTCAGCACACTCTGAACTCTCAAGAGCTTATACAGCCAACAAACCAAGACAGTGTGATGAAGTTCAGACTCTCCCAAGCATGGCAGGGCTCTGATTTGGGCAGCAGGAGCTACAATTTTAAAATCAAGGACAACACAAATATGCAGTTACTTGCTGTTAAAGCCTCTCAGGCGGTCTTTAGCCTTTCCTTAATTTCGGTCTTCAGAAAGCCACCTTGTGGCTTTTGATCTCTCTGGCTCAGTCATTGCAATCCCAAGGACAACTGCATAGATTTGTTTGGATTTGGTTTCCCTTCAGCCTTTACTTTTAAGGCAGCTATCTCACATCCAGTGAAATCTGTGTTTCCTGGTGAACTCATCTCAGAATTCTAAGGGTTTTTTCCTCTCCTGAATACCCTTCTTTAAAGTTTTCTCTCAAGAACGAGAAGAGTTAAAATTTTAACACGGTTCCCACTCCTATTATGCAATAAACACTGGAATTAAATGTTACAAGAATACTAAAAGCCATAAGATGACTAGACTCAAATTATCTAACTGTAAATTATTTTTGTACCCTTAGTTGTACTTATTTCCTGTGACCTCTAGATACCAAGATGATGTGGTTTTGATTTTTTTTCCATACACATTACAAGTAATTAAATTAATATTAATGCAATCTGGTCCCCTCCCTTTCTCCCCACCCACAATACTGGGTTTGATAGAGCTGCACACAACCTGCATCACAACAGTCTCTTGGTTTATACCTGGATGTCCAGGTGCTGATAAACAAAGAAACTGCAATTCTAGAAAGTTCACATCTTTTTCCTTAAGTTACATGGAACATTTTAAAGACTCATACTTGAGCTCCTCAGGGATGAGACAGTTCATCACTTCTGCTTTACACGGATTCAAATCAAGGGACTGAGATTGGTCCAAATTTAGCGAACACTTCTCTGATGAAACCAGGAATATGACTTGGAAATTCTTAATTCCCTCTTCCTGTCTTGTCGCTCTCCTGCACCATCCTTCCCCAGCTGCCAGGAACCGAGACACAATCGAAAATTCTTCCCTTTCTTAGGGATTTCTTCAGTGTCACTAACATCATACAGTGCAAACCCAGCTTTGCATTAACCACTAAGGTGGTTCCTTCAGACGTTACTGGCTAGCACAAGACCCAGCCAAATCTGATTGAAGGTTTAAGAGTGTCAGCAGTTGTCACCTGTACTGCTGTAGCCTTGTTTCAGGCTGGGTATTTACTGAACCCGGACTGACAATGAAGATATCGGCTCCAGTGCTATGCTCAAGATAAAAGTCTGGGTATACTCAAATGGATGCATCTGCTGCCCAGAGGTGCAACAGAATGAGCGATGGTCGTGTGTCAGCTCCACACCGTGACTGTCACTGACACCTAGAACTGCAGGTTCCAAAGAGCCCGTGCCATGCACCTCATGGACCCCCTGGGAAAGCACGGGAGGATCTTTTTCCCAGAAAACATATAGAGCTAAACAGCAGATAATACCCTGGAACGGGAGACATAACACACCAGGCACTACTCACTGCATTAGCTGGGAAGTTTTAGTGCCAGTGGATCAGTTTTTAAACAAAACCGCAGGTGACCACATAGCCAAGGAGGCTTTTTTAAAATCAAGATGTGACTGCTTTTCATCGATGCCAAAGTGCATGTGCAAGCACTCTTGTTTCAACATCCTCCCCTCTCCCCAGATCACACACCCACGAAGCAGGGGCAGCTAAGATCTCAGAGTAGTCACCAAACAGAAAAGTGCTAAACATTATTTCAGGAAGCCTAGCTGTTTTCACAGGTAAGGATGAGCTGCATTCTTTCTAAAGCTCACATACAAACCAACTGTGTTCCTGCATTTCTTCATGACATGATTTAATAAGGTGCTTAAATCCCTTTGTTTGTTCCCTTTGTTTCATGAAATTTAAAGTGCTGGAGGTTACCAGCATCTCATTACTCAGCTGTGCTGGGAACAGGATTTTTATGGCAGCCCTTCCATTAATTGATTAGTTAATCACATAATCTAGTATAATAGATCAGTCTGTTAGTCTAGTGTGGGAGATTATATCTATTATGTATCAACTGTATAATCACACAGTTATTCTCTAAGAAAATAAATAGCAAATATTTCAATTAAAAAGTCTAAATATTTTTCTGCTGTCTCTCCCAGGGATATCATCAGTTATTAAATCTTAATGGCTTTCCCAATCCGTATCCTGTACTGGGAGTTCAGATGTATAAACTGGTCTCCTCAAACAAACAAAAAAAATCATTTTGATTAGTAGGACAACTTTAATCAGCAGCCTTCCACTGCTCTGTTTTGTACTCATACAACTTCTTCAGAATTGCTGCAAGTGGTTTGGAGCCTGCACGGCAAGGAAATGCTGCCCATTACCATTAAGGCTCCTTGATGTGTTAGCTGGACCTGAAGGATGAAACTGAAACCCTAAAAGATCTCACCTTGTGTCTCAACATTCATCTCCTGCCCTGGACTTGCTGCTGTAGTGCTGACCCAAGATCATTACAACAAGGTCCATAAATGCAGTCTTGTCCTGCAGAAATAACGGTGTGAATCCCTTCAACAAAACCCAGTAAAATGAACTGGGGAAAAAGAAAACCAAACCCAAAACCAATCTTTATTTTTATTTCCCCAGGAATGACTCAAACCACTCGCCTATTTCCCCACTCCACACCTACCCATTCCCAACAGTTATTTGGCTGCTCTGTCTACAAACGAGGAAAAGCAGAACCCCATCCTCTTGGGCCTGTTGGTTCAAACCCAGACTCTACAGGATTACCACACGGGCAAGCTGCACGATACGATAGGGGAAAGCCCTGCAGTGCTTAGGGCATCCAGCTCGGCAGATTAGGGGACCGAGGGCACAGAACACGGGCGAGTCCTTGCCCGTTTTAAGACTGGCACTGACTGAAGTCTGGCACTGGGTGCTGCCCTGCTGGGAGAAACCACCACGGGTATTCAGAATGCTGTTGGGTATTCTGCTCGTGATAAAAAGGGTCAAACCTGCATGAGCTTCAAGCACTGACATTCCTTATCAAAGCTGAAAGCCCCAAACAGCTATTCACATGTATGTATCTGCATGTTTGATCCAATAAAACCCAAAATGACGAGTTTTTCCTTCCACAGCTTATAAAGGTGCTTTTGGGGAAGGCCACTTCAGAAACCGAAGAGGAGTTCTTGAGTTAGCTGGAGCCATTAGATGTACTACAGGAAGATCTCCTTTTGCCTACCTACGTTATGGATGCTACTGTGGTCTGGGAGGAAGAGGATGGCCCAAGGACAGAGTAGACTGGTAAGAGTAACTATTTAACTGAGTAATTAAGTGCTGAGTGTACACAGATGACAGAGTAAAAGGAGTAAAATATCAATTAGGCCTCTTTAACATTAGTGAGAGAGCTGAGTTTAAAACCAGCCTCAGACTGTTAAGAAACTGACACATTAAAACTGTGTTAGGAATTGTTACTAAAATATAAAATCCTTAAGCATCCACTTTTACTTAAAATGCTTAAAAGAGGTCTAAAAGTAATTCTGAACATTTTTCCAAGCACAAGAAGATACACTGCACTGTGGCAAAAGCAGCTGTATTCTCTGGCTTCTTTACTTCAGTACTACTGAGCTACTTCACAGGCACGTGCTGCAGAACTGTTACCTGCCGCGGGATCTCTAAATGGTGATCCCTGTGGAATTACCGAGTCATTATTTAATAAGCACAGGAAAAAAAACAGGAATTGCAAGTGAGAGCTCACAGCATTAACTTTCCATTGAGAGACCAATTCCCCAGGCAATCCAAACACAGCCTAAGCATCACCTGGCTACTGTACTGCGGTGGCTACCAGGAGGAAAGAAGCCTGAATGCAGAGAGCTTGCAGATGCGCCGTGTTCTTCCCCCAAGTCAGGAAGAAAGGACAGTGAGGTTTGCAGAAAAACCCCGAAACATACGAGCGATCTCATTTCAGGTCCTTGTTACCCCCTCTCCTGGCTCGCAATGACTCTACACCACCAGAGTAGTTCTTTTTCTAAGCATTAAAACGTGCATGAATTCTTACCTGTACTGTTCAGTTCCACAACAGAGTAGAAACTCTACTAATTCATTGTCCTGAGTACGTCAAGAACAATTCTGAAATCATCCTTCTGGGCAATTTGCTCACCAAACTGAGCAAACAGTTTAGTTATGCTATGGCATGAAACAGCACCTGTGCCCGTTCCTTACTGACTGTTTCACATGCTCTCAGCCTCTGCCACCATCTAAGGACTTCGCTAGAAGACAACACTTAACAACAGTCTGCTATGGCCTCACAAATCTCGTCCCTTCCCTGACAGTAACTGTTACAACAGCATCAATAACTGGCAGGAACACACATCATGGAATGACAGAACAGTCTGTCAGATCATGAATCTGTCTTCTGGAAGGGGCTAGGAGAGGGACATACCCCTATAAAAATTTATTGTGTTTAAAATTAAGAATGCTCTAAAGATTGCTTGGATTTTCTTCTAAGAGGAACTTCAACTAGATCAATAAGTATCAGACGTTTTCCTCACCACTGATTACATGAGAGGAGTGGTTTTTCCCAGGTATCTATTACGCAATCACCGTGTTTTCATTCCTGAGCAGGTAACTCTACATTTGCCTATTTTATGATTTCACACCCTGTAGAAACATGCTGCTAAAAGCAATCCCCATCACCACGGCATGAGTTAAGGCAAGCCCATTTGTGTTCTTCTCAGGTGCTGCTTCAATCATGACTGCTGCTACGGTAGGGCAGAACAAGCAGGCTGTCACCCAAAGATTGAGAGCTACCACTGGGAATGCGAAGACAGCACTGTTGTCTGTGGTGAGTGAACAGTTCTAAGCACATGTTTTGTTTCTTTGGTTGTTTGGTTTTTTACCTCTATCATTGCCTCATAGACTTCACAGAAAAATATTTCCTTAATTAACTGTAGAATTCATACTTTGCTATCCTTCCTCGTGTGAGGTTTTTGCCAGGGTACATTGTGCCTCCAGCTGAAGGCAGTTTCTTCATCTTAACCCCACCTACAGACGTACATGAGCAAAGTTCCGATTTACCCTTTCAGAAAGCACCCCTCTCTTCTTACTTGTCCTTTATATATGCTGAGGAGCCCACGTTATGCTACTTTCTCCAACTGCCGAGTCACAGTCCACCTCGATTTGGCTGTAGGGGTTAAGAACACTTCCATTTCATAGCAGAATTTGAGTTCATTCACAAAGCTGAACGCTTGTTCTGCTCTTAGACAAATCTCAAGCAGAGACCTGGATTTCAGAATGTTAAATACTCAGCCAAAATACAATCAAGGATTCAATTCAACAGTTGCAGGGAGAAAAAACACACATTTCTGGGTTGGTACAATAAAACCAAAATACATTGCTGTAGAAGAAAATGTTCATGCCAAGAATAAATGTTCATGCCAAGAAATCTGTTGTAGCAACCCTACAATTATAAAACAAGTATGGCCAGACATGGATTTTATCACATTTAAACACACTTTGCTGAAGTTCTTACTGAATGCCTTAATAAAAAACGGGTGGGTAATTTAAGCTGAGCATGGAACAAGTTTGCATCCCTTATTTCACATATGTAATTTTAATGCTACATCCTTCAGTGGATTAAAGTGTATGTGAAATGGAAATATCTTCCCATACTCGAGTTTCACTAGAGCAGTGGGGTGGAGAGGGAGGGTCACATACCACTTTCTAAAGAGGAATCAGTTATCAGAGTTCCTTTATTAAAGAAGGTGAAGGAATGCATGTTAAGTCTTTATCTAATACTCCATTTTCACCCGCCAGGATAGTTCACTGATTAGAAACTGCTGCTAAACCAAACTGTGCTTCTCTGTCTCTGTGGCTGAGATGTCCTAGCATGGAGCTCTAGAGAACAGAAAAGGACTGGAAGTCTTACTAAAGTTCAGTACAGTTCCCACTGCGCTTGAGGTGGAAGAGTCATTTACGTGGCAAACAGGGAATGTGAGGCAGCAGTTCTTGGTATTCCATTTGGTATTTTTAATTACTTCAGACTAACCTCAAACTCACTGTGTTTTCTTTCAGAATCACTAGAGGACAAATGCCAAAAAATGGCATGTGAATGTGACCGTGAAGCTGCCAAATGTTTTTCTAAAGCTCCCTATCATGCAAAATACCTTCTGTGGCCAGATTTTATGTGTGGTGAGATTCAACCTTTGTGCAGGTATTAGACAGACAACACCGGTCTTCATTACATCTCTGTACTTAAATCTGAAGTGATTTTGGTTCTGCTCAGACAGTGACCACACATTATTTTCCTCCTTCCTTGATCTTCCTTCCTGCCACCTCAGCCCCTCCACCCTAGAACAACTGAAGTAAACATTTCTCGTCTTACCTACCATCTACAGTATACAGTCTAAAAGCAAGGTCATGAGTTCTGTGTAGGCTTTTATTCACTGAATAAGAATTTGAGTTCATCAGTTTAAGGAGCTTAATTTTTTTTCTATTTGGATTCACAGATTTTTCAGGCTTGTAACATCATTCACAGCAAGCTTTTCAGCCCCCCTCCACTGGCTGTAAGAAACAAATTAAACTTTTCCACCAGCATTTACCTTAACATTTGTTAATTTTGAACTGACTGGAAGATATGCACAAAGTGACAGTGTCAACACAAAAAGTCCTCTCCTATTAAAGATTTATTATGAACCTAATTTAACTTTTGCATCTCATTCACCTTAAGTAGTCCTACCTGTATTAAAAAGCACCTAATATTTTTTTCCTAGTCTTTCCTTTTCAGTTACAGTTTTCTAAGAAGTTGTTCATTTGATATGGCTGAAGCTCCTTACTCTACATACACCTGCATTTCCCTGTAGTCACCAGAAGTTATACCCTTAAACCTTCAGAGCCAGATTTAAACGTGCAAAGGCAAACCATTCCAAGACCCATACCCAAAACCACTGGGACCAGCTGCCTTTCCCAACAGCGCCTGAACTTGAACAGAATGAGTCTGCAAAGTTCAGAACTATACATACCTCATAAAGATGGTTTTAGTTAGGGTCACTTCATAGGTTTTTGAAGCCTTTTAGACAGAGAAATCAGTAACACAAATTGCTGAAAGGTACATTTTTTCCTAACTGCCTGTTTTAACAGTTTAAGTGCCTGGAGTGTTTTGTATCTTCCTTCACCCACCTCAACTTACTTAAAGATGCAGGGCTATAGAAAAAGTTTGCACAAGTCACAGTTAATGACAAATACTTCGATANGTCCTTTCTAAAAGATAATCCTGAATTTAAGAATTAGTGACCGAATTCAAAAGGAGAGCATTAAAGAAGCTATTGATGAAGTCTAACTGATCTGAACAGAAAGTTCTGAATGGCAATCACCACCTTTTCCAAAAGAGAAGAAAAATCAAGCAGTCTTTGTCTTCAAAGGTGGGAATTTTAGAAAATTCTATTCTGTGAGACTATGTATTTGACAGTCAAAACTTCCTGTGTAAAGCAGACTGAAAACACTGAGGTACTTTCACTATCAAGCCTATCCAGGAAGAGCTTTCCTTTGGCAAACATTAAGTTGAGGAAGACACTGCTGGTATGAAATGCTAAGTGAAAACAAGCAAACAAACAAACAAATCACTGTAGCTGTTCAGAAGACACCGATTTTAAGGCAGGTTTGAAAATAATGGTCAAGAAACAAGAGAAAACTTTGATCAAAAATAACGTGACGTGACAGTGTAAGTTTAACATGGCTAAGTCAGGAATGTGATGTTTCTCTTTTTTTTTTCTAATAGAAAATTCCATTCAGATAATAAAGCCTATCCTCAGATTTGGAACCAGCTAGTTTAAGAGTAACTTACCTTAAGGCTTTTTTGTATGTTTAAATTAACATAATCCACCCCTTTCACTGTCACATATACAAAGCAAAAGCTGATTTCAGATGTCCTCAGCTCATAAGTTCCAATGCCAGTCACTGCACTTGTGTCTCTAGACGCCTTACTTCTTTAACCACGAGATCAATGTTTATAATTGGGTTGAAGTACAAGGCCCAGTAAAACAAACAATTGCAGACAAACTGAGGAATAAAAGGCCAAAAAACAGCAAGAAAAAGACCCTGGGTTGAGACTTTCCAGAAATGTCTCCACATTCTGTGAGGAATAGTCCTGTGAAAAAGGAAAGGAAGAGGCTTAGAGGAACTATGCATTTTGGGTTTACCCATTCTACAAAAAGCTAGTATGTGCTGCAGTCTCAAATTAATTAGCCCTTACTCAGGAACCTGTAAACCACCATTTTTCACTCCAGAAAACCTGTCTTAAATTACAGTAATACTTCATATATATTCATATACTTCATAAGAGAAATCATTAAGCCAATTTATTCAGACCACAAAGCACAGCAAGTAGTAAAATTCCAGATTTGTCACAGATTATCTCCACAGACTCTGTTCTCTTTTGAACACATTCTGCCCTCTAGCTGCTCTCAGAGAAAGTGAAAGCCCAGTACACCCCAACTGTAAAGATGACAGCAATTATGAGGTAATATTAATCCCCTTGCATTAAGGCTAAAGCAGAAACTGAAAACAGCAATCCTGATCACTTCCCAGAAACACTATCAGTGCAGCTAAACTTATTTATGATCCTGAGGATTTATCCTTTAATAACCACACTGTAAGCATATCACGACAACAGTCAGTATTCAGCTCTTAGCTGACAACAAATACCAGTTACCATAGAGGGCAACTCTCAAGGTAAGAGTTCATATCTACCTAATGGTTAAGAACACATTTGTTGTCATTACTGCATTTGCTTCATCCTATCAGCAAAACTGGCTGTAACAACCTCTTCCAAGTACTCACAGAAATCAAAATGTGAGCACTAGTGTATGTATGGATTCAGATTCATGTGTTCTTAGTAACCTCAGAGTTATGGTCAGACTCTGTCATTTCCGTGAACAACTGTGAAATCTTAACACTGTTCCTTTCTAAATCCATGTACTTCCTACCCCTTCAACAAGCTCAGCAGGACTTACTTCAATTCTCTTCTTGACCAGAGCCTCCAAAAGGAAAATAATTCCAGAACAGAGAGCAACATGGCATTTACAATTACAAATCTTGATGTCCAATAGTGCACATCGAGCCAATCCCAAGCAAATTCTGCAATCAACTGGTATGGCAAAACCAAGTATTTTACAATGAATTCTCTCCACTGTTTCCAAGAAGGATCTTTAAGGTCCTGAAAATTAGGATAAAAAGGCTGTTCATCAATTTCCTATTAAAAACAAAGACATAATACTTGCTTATTTCCACTGCTCTTCTATTGAAAAACTATTTTTTCATACACTGAAAGTAGTAATTAATCTTTATTATACTTTCTGGTAGATAATACTATAACCCAGTGATTTCCATTAGATTAGCATAAAACATCACAGATAGACAGACCTTATGATGCAAAAATGTTAAAAACACAGGTATTCTGAATCAACAGCCCTTCTATAGTTGTGGGACCTTTCAAAAAACAGTTTCACTGAAATCAATCTTATTTAAGGTAATGGTCACAACACTGGTGATAACTGCATACAACAAAATCAAGCAAACACTTGCTTTACAGGCCTTTGGGGTTTTTTCAATGTTGTAAAGACATGAATGATGAATAATCCTGTGGTTTTATGCTGCTAGTCTTAAAATGCTTGTAACTAAAGCTAGTAGCATATTCAATGTTTTTAACACTTACTAGTAGTTTTGTGACACTATCTTCATATTTGTCTTCTTGTGTAGGACAAATGGTGTGGATGAAAGGTAGGAAAGCTTCTGTGTAGTCAAAAAAATACAGGTATAACATACTGAGTCTTGGAGAACTCTTCAGTGCGTACAGAAGAAAGAGTGATTTTCCTGGATTTACTGCCTGAAAGGTATAAAATGATCAAGTTTCAAATGATGAAAAAATGAGACAGACACGCCACTGTTTAGATTTTTCTGACAATCATGTTTCAAAGAATCATTTTTCAAATACAAATCATTAAACTGAGCAGTTTTTGTCAGGGTAATTCTACTACTTTAACATTCCTCCTAACTTTAATAGATTTTTCTTCTAAAGATATTATTTTAGAAATACTTTATATACCTGACAGACTTTATGCAAAATTTACCTTGTATTCCCAAAGATTTTGTGGTGGTTTAACGCCTAAAGTCTTCACACATTCCAGTTCTGCCAGAATAGCCTTTCGATGGTTACTGTTCTCTATACTGTAAGGCTCTTTTGTGAAATCTTCCTCTGTCAGGGTTAGGAGGAGTCTACAAAAGCAGCAGAGTTCAGAAGGTAAAACAGGGCCTCTACACCAAAAACACATGGCTAACAAATTAGCAATTACATACTGAAACAATAAGCTCCTGATAGAAGGTATCACCTTTTGTATTACATTCCGTATCAAGTGTTCTGAATTAACTGCATCTCAGAGCCTGGGTTTTAAATATCCTTCAAGTTTTCTCTTGCTTGCTTTCAGCATGCAAATTTATCAGCTTGTTGGCTATTATTGAACACAGCTTTTCAGTACTTCACAGATCTAGTCTGCTCTCCTGAAATCAGACCTAGAGCTCTTGGGTGGAATACAACAATGCATACAGCGTACGAATATTTTCACGAGGAGAAGGTGGGAGGGGTGGATGTGCATTAGCAGAGTTTCACTTTCAGTATCATTTCAGTCTGCATTGTCGGCATTTAAGAGAGTTCTCAGAAAAGTTTCAGTTAGCTTGCTTAGCACCTGCTACAAATGTTTTCAACTACAAGTGTTAAAACTTCCCCTGAAGTTTATTCTGATACATCAACAGAATATTCCCGCAATCTATGGAACAGAGTATGGCCACTTCACCATACACTGTCCCTAACAGCCAACCAAATATTAGCATTCTAATAATAATAATAGCTAATCTCGACATATAGGCCTCTCACCTTCCATTCACTTTCTCCAGTAAAAATCTTTCTTTATAATGTGAAGTCCATGGGCCTAGCTGCTCTAGCCAAAGTATCACTTCCTCAGCAGTCCATTTAGCAACAGGCTTGTGGACAAGAAGATGATCTTCAAAATCTCTGCTACTCCAGTGATATCCAAGTAGAAGTACCTACAGAGAGATTAAAAAGAAACAAACAAAGAACAAAACCAGGGGGGGAACCCCCACAAAATAGATTCTTTACCTGCAGAGCAAATATATTAATGACACAAACAAACACACATTAAGGGGCTTGACATTGTACGGACCCTAGAATATTCAGGTTATAAGAAAGAGTCTTGAAGTTTTACCCAGTTTGTCTAATTTCTGTTTGCTTTATATTGCAATTGTAGCTCCTGATGGCCAACTCTGAGTGCTACCTTATTTACTCCACTTTAAGTCTCTTCTGTGTTGACAATCTTTTTTATGTGCATGTAATTTCAGTATATTTGATTGCATGCTTAATTAAGTAAATATGAAAAACCAACCAGATAAAACTTACTGCTACACAAGTTAAAGCTGTCAGAACGCCTGAGAAAAACCCTCCTCCTTGAGGATTTATTCTTCCTGTGTTCGGAACTGTAGGGATCTGGTCATTCCCATATTTTTGGAAGGTTGCTAAGCTGTGTGCTACATCACTGTTTTGCTGAATATCTTCTCTTCTTTGTTCAATGGCATCAGAAAATAGCTTTTCAATAACATCCCTAATGGGAAAAATACTTGTCATTGTATTATAACCACTGAGGTTTAACATTCAGAAAAGGGACTGATTTTTGGATGTTTGTTTTCCAGCCTCTATTAAAGACTGAAGTCTTTGAAAGAAAGACAACATTAGTTACTGAGACTTAGCAAGTTAAACTTAAATGAATTACTTCCAAGCAGCATTTTCCATAGCTTCAAAAGATAGAGGAAGTTAAAATACCACATTAAAAAAAAAGAAAAAGAAGTCCTTATTTCCTATGTAAAACTAGATGTGTGTGCTACTGGCAAGCCTCAGTTATTCAAAAATGCTAAGCAAAAGACAACACAAAAGCCTACCATCAATCCTACTCTTTAATTATGGTAATATTATTAACCTCAGATAAAGTATTATTAACACAAGAACTTGTGGATAATTCAAGACAGCAAACTGGTATTGTGCTTTGCAATAAGATCACATTTCTTCCCATAAAGAATTTCCTGTAACAGAAATAATTGCACAACTATCAAAGATCATTCTAACTTAGAACAATAAGGAAACAACCAGCTGTATTAAAAGATGCAAGTGTCTCAGTACTAGAGAGGGACACCTCCTCTCCATCCCCAGTAAACTCAGAAGGGGGAACACAAATAAATAAATAAATAAATAAATGACATCCAAACCAAAGCCAACCAACCCAAGTTCCATGCAGAAAAGTCTGCTTGAACACTTCAGTACAGTACAAGGGCAGAATAGGAAAGACTTCAGGGTTCAAATATCCTTGTGACAGCTCAGATTACAAATAAACCATGAAAAACTTCAGCAAAGTCAATAAACCTGGCAGCCGATTTTGTTGGCGTTAGGAATCTACAATGACATAGTTACACTCACCGGAGGAGGATATTGACTTTGGGGAATCCTTCCCATTTTTCTCTGCATTCAGGACATTCGTTCTTCTCGGACGATACCCACCACAAGGCCAGGCAATGTCTACAGAAACTGTGTCCACAGTTCAGGGTGGTGGGATTGACCAGGATGTCATAACAACAGTGGCAAAGGAACTCACTAACTGATATCTGCTGGCTGATCTCAGGGGTAGCAAGTGTTTCAACTTCCACCCTCTCCACTTCACTGTCTGTAGTCTCATCTTCTTCCATTTTCTTCTATGTCTTATGCAAGCAGAGAAGTCTCTTGGATGGTCAAATGAGGTAAGGCATTACTTCTAAAAAGCAACAAGATGAACCTCATTAAGAGGAAAGTTATTAAAGTAGTTTAGAGTTGCAAGCACTGTAATTTGTCATTTTAATTCTTTTGTCTCTCGTGGTTTTAAACTTCTAATCTAACTTAGCTTTCCCCAAAATGAAACGTCTTTTACTTCTTCAGCAACATTTTCATTGCAAACTCAATCAAAACCAGATTCTAGATGTAAACAGCTGGGCTCAGTCTCCCTGTATTTTCTCTTCCTGTATTACATAACATGTGAAAGTGAAACAAAAAACCTCCCTGACTGTGATAAGATGACTTTTAATGGTATCTTTAATCCAGGTNTACTGGTTTTGTATAGATTTGTACATATTCTATTTTGTTATTATCATAATTAAAGCTGTTCTAGTTTCCTTTTCTAATCACTAAGTCTCTCTCCCTTATTCCTTTTCTCTTCCCTCTGGGGAGGGAGGGAGGTTAACAGAGAGTGTCTGTTAGGTCTTAGGGGCTGTCCTGACCCTAAACCACAACAAGGTTTTAGTAAAAGACACCAAACAAAAAGAATAGCATTTGAAAATACATCAGAGAATACAAGACTAAAACACCAGTATAGCATAATGATCTAATGTAGTCCCTCACTGTTCTTTCCAAGAATATGGAATCACACATTGCTAACAGAGGGCAAAGCTAGACAGTGCTGGGCAACGGTAAAAAAATAAATACATAAATAAAAAAATCCACAATCATATGCTTCAGAATTAAAAGGAATTGATCTGCTTGCCATTTCAGGGAAGGGCTGAACTGCGTATTAACTTTACTAGCAATTACTCTTTGCGAGTACTACAGAAAGTGAACGAATGAGAAGAGGTTAAGACTGTTGTCAAGCTTAGGAAAAATATAAACCTATTTGCCTAATATTCTTACTATAGTCTCTCATATGGCTGTGTCCAGTTTCTTAAGAAAACCACAGCTCCAGGTCACTTACTAATCGGTTGGATATTAGAAGCTATGAAAAACCATGTAATTTTCTTCTGGGGCACTACCAAACCAAAATACAAGGACAGTACTCTTCATGACACAGCTCCTGCATACTGCTGAGTTATCATCCTTCCCTCCAGATCAAGCACAAAGAGTTAAACAGGCAAGTCGATAAAGGATAAAAGTAAATCGACAAACAGAACAAAAACAAAATACAAGAAATACAGAAATACAAATCAGTAGTGCAACTAGGATCCTCAGACAGCTTACAAACATCTTTTCCCAGCAAAGATTCGTGGCTTTCGAAAAGGCAAACCTGAAATATCACTCACAAGAGAAAGAGAAACAAGGGTTTACACCTAAGGACATTCTCGCGGCTTTCCTGGAAGAGAGGCAACGAGATTTCTGTGGGTGCAGGAGTGTTTCGCCACTCGGTCTCCGCACCTAGGAAGGGAAGGGTCAGGAGCAGAACGCTTCATAGCTCCTCTCCTGCCGCCTCCTCCCAACTTCAGCTTGCCCCCCCCCGCTCTGCGCGGCTACCAGAGCGGCGGCCGCGCTGTCTC
>VWZY01003890.1:16455-52858 GCA_013399075.1 Chloroceryle aenea | reverse complement strand
CCTTGCAGCACTTAAATGGGCCAACATGAATATGGGAAGGACTCTTATCAGGGAGAGTAGTGGTAGGATGAGGGGTAACAGCTTCAAATGAAAAAGGGTAGATTTAGAATAGATATTAGGAAGAAATCCTTCACTGTGATGGTGGTGGGGCACTGAAACTGGTTGCCCAGTGAAGTGGTGGATGCCCCATCCCTGGAAGTGTTCAAGACCAGGCTGGATGGGGCTTTGAGCAACCTGCAGTAGTGGGAGCTTGGACTTAGCTTTAAGGACCCTTCAATGCAAACTATTCTATGATTTTAAGAGGACTGATTTTTCTATCTCCCCTGTGGCCACACGTTATTTTTTTCCCTATCATAGAGTTGAATAATCTTATATGTTGTTCTCAGGGGGAACAGGCCTTCCAATGAGGCCACAGTGCTTGTTTCTTTTCTCATGCGCTCGCAGTTGTGCTAAACACCTTCTAGAGGACAGGATGATGAAGTGCCGAGTGACTGTGCTAGTACCTCTGTCACATTATCCATGGGAATTAGAGGAGCATTCAGTGTGATACTGTGTGTATTCAAAACCTCTACAGTGTCCCTCGCAGCCTGATCCCACGCAGCCTGATCCCACCCAGTGGGAATGTAAATGACCATTGAAAAGGAGACCCAGTGGCTGCTTTAGATGCAGCATCTCTTGTGTGAGCAACAGGTGGAGAGATACGGGACTTCCCCCCCATTCCTCTCCATTTACAGAGTGGAAGTGCATACTACAGAGTGGAAGTGCATACTACAAATCGTCTTTGGGCGCTACCAAGATGATTAAATGGGGATGGAATCTGGCTGAAAAAACTGGAGTATTTACTTCCAAATTACCAACAGAACAAGTGTTGGTCGAGAAGATTCAGATTTGCTTAATTTTGAAATGGAGAGTATTTTTTTTATTTATAGTGGATTCACCCCAGTTGTATTTAAATGTGTATGAATTCTATTCTCATGCAAAATTTTCCTTTCCTTTGCAGCATTCCATGGATTTTTTGCTCTTTCAGTTTGGCCTTTGCACTTTTAAATACGATCACACAGAAGAAAAGTATGTTATTCTCTTATTCCTTGTTTTCTTAACTGAGGATTTCTTTAAGTAATATTGATAAGCTGTATTGACATACAACTCATCTTTTTAACAGGTATATAACGAAGTCATTTAATTTCTATATTTTTCCAAAACCCTTTAACAGAAGTTCACCAGATGTCAAGTTTGTCTGTCAGGTTAGTAGAAAAAAGTTTAATTTTGTTTGGTCAAGCTATACCTGCAGCAAACCTTCTAAAACATATTTCCAGGAGAACTCTGCCTCAATGTAGAGGGAGAATTGGTTAGTTCTTTTAACAGTTTAAAAGGCTGTCGCACATAAAACATAACTGTCTGCATTTCATTTTGGTCTTTTTTGTTGTTTTGTTATAAAAGAAATAAACATCAGTTAAGAGCAATCTCTAAAAATGAGCTTTAAGGGAACAGCTTTGACTTCAGTTTTGAAATCTTGTCACACATTACATTGTGTGGTTTCTGGAATTGGAGATAATGTTCCAGACCTGGCAAGATGATTCTCTCTCTTTNNCAAAATTTTTTTTTCTTTTTTTTTTTTTTTTTTTTTTTTTTTTCCCCCCCTCTCCCCTTTTCTTTCCCCTTTCTTGTCTGATTTCCTGCTTTCTTGCTTTTTCAGTTTGATCCTTTATTCCCATCTGCTTATCTCACTCTCACTGATTCCCAGGCTATTGCCAGCATTTTTCTGGTCTCAGATTTGTTCTCCCAAACTACATTTTGCTTTCTTTAGTTTCCTCTCTTCACACAGCTCATTCTTTCATCTTTAGTGTATTTATTGTTCCTGTATTTTATAGAGGTTGTAAATAAGTAACAAATACCGTAGCCTAAACTCTGTCACTTCTTTAGGGTCACAAACTTCGTTGCGCTTGACTTTGCAATTTGTGTAATTTCTTTAAAAGTAACTGAATTGATCTTTTTATGCACCGAGTACTCTTGCCAATTATAAAGCTACTTTCTTTTGTTTCAGAGTTCGAGTATAGATTTTTTAGCAAGCCAAGGATTTGATTTTAATAAAGTTTTTCGCAATGGTAAGTTGTTGTTTTGTTTCTTTTTTCTTGCCTGCAGTGTTTATGATATCATAGAATCATTAGGGTTGGAAAGGACCTCTAGGATCATCGAGTCCAACCTTCAGCCTAACATCTCTCTGTTCATTAGACCAGAGCCTCAAGTGCTACATCCACTTGTTATGTTTAAACACTTCCAGGGATGGTGACTCCACTGCCTCCCTGGGCAGCCTGTTCCAGTGCCCAGCCACTCTCTCAGGGAAGAATTTCTTCTTAATGTCTAATCTGAACATCCCCTGATGCAACTTGAGGCCATTTCCTCTCATTTCATCATTAGTAATTTGGGCGAAGAGACCAACACCAGCCTTGCTACAGCCTCCTTTTAGGTAGTTGTAGAGAGCATTTTCTTCAAAAGGAAAAATGCAACCATTTGTGATATCCTCAGAACACAAAATGAATTTCTTAGAATTATTATCAGATACAGTGTTCTGAGAATTGCTTCCTTTCCAAAAATGCATTGTATAGATTGAACAGAATAGAATTCCTATTGTGATAAGTGCTTGGTTGTTTATTTTTGTTTGTTGGTTAAAGGTAGAGTAGCTGTGTAGTGGACCAGTAGTAATGTTTTAGGAAAGGTACTGGGGTATTGTACTGGATGCTGCTGCAGTCTATTATTAAAGTGATGCAGATAGCAAGGAAGAGGAGTGCTAAATATTTTTTCAATTGCAGTCTAGAGCTGAGCAGTCCTCAGCCTCATGCCTGGTGCAGATGAGGGATATAGCTCTCAAGAGTCCAGCGGTACCAGCTAATCTGGGATGTACTGGAATGAAGCCTGTGTAGACACAGGTAGAGTGTGGTCTAGAACAGATGAATGAAGGGATATAAGGATATGAATTGAGCCTTCAGGGGTGTAACACTGGCATGTACTTGGTTAGTCATGTCTTTGCTAAATCATATATCCCTAATTTCCTTCTAATTATGATGAGCTTTTAAGTATCTTTTTGTTTGTTTAGGAATTCCCTATTTAAATCAGGAAGAAGAAAGACAGCTAAGGGAACAGTATGATGAAAAACGTTCTCAGGCCAATGGTGCAGGATCTCTGTCATACCTTTCTCCTAATGCCACTAAGTGTCCTGTAACAATTCCGGATGAGCAAAAAAAATTCATTGAGAAAGTAGTGTAAGTAAGATTGCTTAATATCCTCTGATGTTGTTGGAACTAAAACATCACCATACAAACATGTCACTGTGGTTTAAGCTATTATTATTCGTTCACCATTTGTGAAATAGTACTCTCTTTGTTGTGTTTTCATGTCTTTTGGGAAGAGCTGTAAACATTGTAAAAATAAAACAGTGGATGTAGAAGCAAATAATCTATTTCTTCCAGGGAACAGATAGAAGACTTATTAAAGAATGAAGAAAATGAAAGTTTGGAACTGGAGCCATGTACAGGGTCAGTTTCTGCAATTACTTATCTTATAAAAAAATTACCTATTTTGGCCATGTAGAATTAGAGAAATCTGAAGGAAGCAGAATATCTTTACTTGGGTCAACTGTAGCAAAATCTACATGTGACTAATCTGGGAAGGTTGAAAAAATGTGGTGTGTGGATGTCGCACTCTGGTTTATGAGCCATAACTTCAGCATGTAGTGACAACATATTTAAGTATAGCCAAGTGTCATGCATATATGAGCCTCCTTTTGCTATTGCTCAAGTGCTCCATAAGCCTTGGATGTGCATTTTATAAACAAATCTCTTAAATGTATTGAGCTATCAGTTGTTCAGAGCTGATACTGTGTATTGAAGCTGCACTTAGCAGGCCTCCTTCCCAAGGTCTGTTTAGCTGTGGAGTCCAGGTGTTTGGAGAGTACAGTTGTTAAAAAAAAAACAATAACAAAAACAAACAAGAACTAAGCCTATACTGATTTTAGAAATAGTAGAATCCTGTGAGGCTGGGGGTAAGATGACATCACTATCTATAGTCAGAAATCATGACTGCAGAATGTTTGCTTAGGGGAACGTGTGGGGTAGCTGTACAAAATGATGCAAATGCCAGCTTGGCAGCTGAGAATTCACTGAAAACCTTCCAAGCCTACAGGTTCTGGTAGCAGTGCATTTGCTTTAAAATCCTCCTGCAAATGAACATGGAATTGGCTTTAACTGAACATCATAACTGCGAAACACTTTGGTAAGAGGAGTATTAGTAATGCAATTGTCTTTTTATTTTAGATTTCAGAGGAAATTAATTTATCAGACCTTGAGCTGGAAGTAAGTTACTGGTAATACTGCCTTACTACATATTTTTAGTATTTCTGATAAGAACTCTGGGTAAGATCTGAACTAATTAATCTCAGGTGATTCATTTAGACTTTTTCTCCTCTAAGAGTAGACTTTTAATAGTGTTCTGAAGATAAATTGCTTTAAACTATTTTTTGATAATTCAGTTGAATATCATTAAAGCTTAGTATTTATTTTATCTTTCCTATCTAAAAACTGTGAATAGAACAGCACAGCTAAGAATTATGTAACAAATGCAACTTAAGTTTTTAAAGAACAAAAAGTGCATGTGCTTATACAGATTGTGGGCTTTTCTGCAAAACTACTAGTTCTGTGGTAGGAACTGCTATGTTTATAGCATCCAGTTAGGTACTAAGTATAAGCATTTCTGATGACTTAAAAATACCAGGTCTAGTAGCAATTCTCTTCTCCCTTCATGTCTTTATCCCTCACCTTCACCCAGATATACCCCTTAAGGCATTGGGAGAAACTATAAAGCAGTAGAGATGAGATTTTCATTGCTCTGACTGCACTAGTAAAATGTGGAAGCTACAGTGGAAATCTTTCTTTGTACATTTAGTTATTTCAGCATTGCAGCAGGATCTGTCACTCTTACACTGGAATTGGATAAAATAAAGCTTCTCTCTATCAAGTGAAGTCTCAGAGGGAGCTTGAGAACTGATCAGAAAAAGAGGTGTTATTGACAGCTTTTTTTGGTGTGGATTTTTTAATACGTTGATCGAATATCCATAGTTTCCAGTAGCACGTAGTGTTATGTTTGTCTGACACTTATTCTCTCAGTGGATAGAAGAGTGTGTTAATGAACTGGGGTTTTTTAACATGAGCTGTGTTGCTTTCTGTGCATACAGCTGCGTACGGTGTGTGGATAGGTAAGAGGAAGTGATGTTGTGAAGTTAGCGTGGAGATAATGACAGTGAGGTTACTGGCTGACTGTGTCCTGAACTCTTCCCAGGTCATTTTGTCTGCTGAAGTGTATCTCTTGTGCAATGTTTTGGTATATCCAAGGCCCGTGACACGAAACAGCTTAAATGTGAGGTCTAGGTTCAAAGTTGTGTGAGAAGTCAAGGTGGAAAGGATGCCACAGTTCTCTAGTACTAGTTATAGTAGTAGCCGAGGGACAAAGGAAACATGCTGGTTCTGCCCTGGTTACACCATTGTGGTTAGTTTATTATAATGGGAATATCAGAGGAATATCTACTTGTTAAGCAGTGAAAGGCAACATTCTGAAACCTTGCTATCAGTTGGATGTTCTGTGGCTTTGTATATGGTAGTCCTTTGGTATTTAACGTGATTGTGGTGGAGTGATGCAACCCTGCAACAGAGGTAATGGGAGCTGTATTAGTATTTCCTACTGGAGCAGGAAGTTTAGGGTCATTTGTGAAACCTAAATTAAGTGGTGTATTGAAGGCATGCAGTCACCGAAGAGGCTGTCTTGTGGCTGCAAGTAAAGGAGAGCTTTCTCACCAGTGTTTTGGGTTTGGATTTCTCAAAAGCAGAAATTCTCGATGGTGATAAAATGTCTAGATGTTGGTGCTTAATATTACTAAAATAGGAAGTTACAGGTTCTAGAGCAATAGGATGGGAAACTGTATAAGAAAATACACATTAGTGCTAGTTAGCGTTAGGTGATGTGAGGAGGATATTTTAACAGGTCCACTGCTTCAGATTTGCTGTTATTTTAAACTTTAAAGGGACTTTTAATAGTTCTTTTGCTCTTAAGACTTACAGTAATAGTGAAACATTAAATTAGCAGACTGAAACCACAGCAGTGATTCACTAAATGCCAAATTAACAACTACTTTATTTACTTTCCATTTATTTTGATGTAGATACCCAAAAGGTATTCATGTTGAAACTCTGGAGTCCGATAAGGTAACCAGGCATCTTCCTGCTTGTAATGTATGTTCTGTTTAAAGGAAATTGTATTCCTCAGTTTTACCAACTCCCAACTTTTATATCTAACTTGAGCTTTGTTTTGCAAAATGCAAAACATTTTAAGTGGCACACAAGGACCTAGTTTCTAAACCAACAAAGGAAGTTAAAGCAGGTATTTGTGTGGCTTAGTAGTAGTATTTTTTTTAAAAAGGTTACTAAAATTTATTTTAAGATGTAGTGAATCTGATGTTCAGTATTGGTAAAAAGTAGATCCTGATCTTAGAGGAGAAGCAGTGGCATCCTCTGCTCTATCTCTGCTTCAAAAAATACTGAAACCCACTGTTTACAAGGGAAAGCTGCTAACCTTTCCTCAGAAGTAAAACATGGATTTAGCAAAAGCAAGGTTAGGTGGATGAATCTAATACAACTTTTTAAAGTGGCCTTTTGGGAGTAGGTGGTAAAGTTGTGCTTACAAGAGAAACAGTCACATTGCTCAGAAACTGCTGCTTAGGTATGATTTAATTTTCTTTACAATGTAAATTTACAGAAACTTCAGTGGTCTTAAATATGAACTTCTCACAGTCAGTGCTCAAACTATACATATTTTATTTTAGAAGGAGAGATATCTTGTTATTAGTAAGGTAAATGAAGAAGAACGAAAGAGAAGAGAACAGCAGAAACAAGCAAGAGAACAGGTAAATAAATTCCATTTCATTAGTTTACATGCAGCAGGGAGGGGGGGAGAATCTGTGACTTCAATCAGTTATGAAGATTTGTGAGATGGGGTTTGGTAGGATTTCCATTTTGTTTGGCCGTGGCTGCTGTCTGGAACTGATCATCCAAATTCTGCCAAATAACTCAGGCTTGCAGTAGAACAGGAAGGGTCGCAAGACACTCCACAGAATCTTAGAGAATGAGTAATTGTGGAATCCTGAACTTGTATTCTGGAGCAGCGAGTTCAGTCTTGCACGACTCTGCTCCATCAGAGAAGGATGGTAGGAAACATCAGGTGCTTGCATTTGTTAGTGCTATATAAGTCATCCTCACAGAAAGTCTAGCAGAAATTCTTGAGCAAGTTTGCACATTGTTTGGATTCACATTCTGTCCTTGGAGTAGTATTCTGCTACAGATCTTGCTTGCTTTTAATCATCCAAGTTAAAATGTCCTGTACAATTAATGCCATCTGACTTTCCTCGATCGAAACATGCTGTGCACAACTACTGCACAACTACTGCAGTAACAAGTTGGCTGGAAGTTCATGTCTGGTATATTCAAGCACCTTCATTGTTGTTTACAGGACTTACTGAGTCTGGTACAAGTATCAAGAAGACTTGAATTGTGGGAATTCTTGATTACACTCTTCTGATTTGTGCTTACACATTTCACAATGAAGTCAGTTTGGGTGGAGCAAATAATACTTTCATGCAGAATGCTTCCTAAGAGGGAAGGTGTTACCTAGCACAGTTCTCAACTAACACCACCTCTCTTTTTCCAAAAGGCAGGTTAGGGACAATTTACTAGAGTAGGATTTTTTTTTTTATGTAAGTGTATTACTCACTCTGACTGGTAGCATCCAGAGCAGGACTCTGATGAATGTTTGTTGAATTTCACTTCGGGTTGAACAAAGGCAGATAATGCAGGGCAGAAATTACTTCCCTAGACCTGAAAAAGAAAAATCTGCTACAAAAAGAGTAAGTAAAACTAAAACAGATGTGTAGTCAGATCCTACCAGAAATTTAAAATGTGTAACTTGCATTATATAATATGGTATTTGTACAATATTTTAGTTGTATAACATTTATTATTATTTTTCTTTTATATAAATAGTGAAGACTCCTTCTTCCCCAATCTCAATGTTAGCATAAACTTGATTTAACAGAAATAACAATCAGGATTCGACCCATTGCATCTGATAACAGTGCACATAAAACCACGGCTGAAGATATGTAGCTTAATTTTAATATCTTCTTGAGCTACTTGCAGTCTAATGGCTGTTGAGCACAATTAAAAGAGCAGATTTACAGTGCACTAACTGCATCTATATCAGTCTGCTTGGGATGAGGTTAACTTCCTTCATAGCAGCCCAGTTTCTGGGCTGTGCATTTGTGGCTGCAGCAGAGCTGATACCTTACAAGTGTTTTGGCTACTGGTGTCCAGGGCTTGCACAGTGTTAAGGATTTCTCTGTCTTCCACCCTCCCCCTCAGAGCAAGTAGACTGCAGAGGTGGGCAAGGGTTGGGTGGGGATGCTTGTGGCTGTGGTGTTTAACTGCCCAAGCAGTCTCTGAGCAGGCTGAGGCCCTGTCTGCTGACGGGAAGTGGTGAATTAATTCTTTTTGCTTTGCTTGTGCATGCAGCTTTTACTTTTCTTAGTGAACTGTAATTGTATTGATTCACAAGTCCTTTTGCTATCCTTTACATTTCCACTGCCTTTTTTTTTTTTTTATTTTTTGGTTTGTTGGTTGGTGTTGGTTGGTTGGTTTGGTTTTGTTGGTTTTGTGCCCTCTATCCCCCAGGAAAGAGGCGTGGGGATGTTTAGTCCCTGGCCAGGGTCAGCCCATCACAATAGCCTGTGACTTGCCCTACTGTCACGGTGTAGGGTGAACTAGAGCTACATATAACACCGTAATGCTGTAAGCAGCATCCTGCTTTGTCCTCATGTATCTTCCAAACACTGACACTTCCTCTGTCACCTGTTCTTGGTTATGTCTGAGAAACAGTCTGAGCCAAACAGTTTGAGTGTGTCTGCTCACTGGCAGGTATCATTTTGACAGTATTGGTATTTATGTTTCACTGATGTCAGAATCTTTGCTTACAGGAAGAACTGAATGATGCAGTAGGATTTTCTAGAGTCATTCATGCCATTGCTAACTCTGTAAGTTAACATACTTTTTAACATACCTTTGTAAGAAGAAACAAGCAACTTTTTATTTAAATTGTGTTGCTTCATGTTTTATAATGTTGAGTATGGTAGGTTAAGTAAGCTCTTAAACTAATGAAATGAACAACCTCATTATCTGTAAGAGTTGATATCAATTTCTTAGGGCTTTTAACAGGATTCTCTTAAGTAGCTAGGCTTTGAGGGCTTTTCTTCCCTGTCCTGAAAAGACGTGTGTGTTTGTTTTCCTGACGGTTAAAGGCTTAATCAGAAAAGGTCATTTGATTCTCTTCTGCTTATGTAGTTAATATAGGCTATAGTTTTATCTGCTTCAGCTGAATTCTTTCCATGGAGTTGTCGCAGCCTGCTGCATAGAAGAAGAACATCAGCAATGTATGCCCTTGTCTGCCTTAGCAGATGGGGGATGCCAGGAAGCAGGAAAGGTTGGCATGTCAAACGAATCAAAGTTAACATTTAAAAAATTTCATGTACTTATTCAAGAAAGAACTTGTATTAAATCTGACATGAAAGGTTCTGCACTGTGAGAAGGCAGATCATAACTATTGTGTATTAAAATCATAAAGAATATATCTACAAGTTGTAGATTAAAAGGTAGTGGACTGAAAAATCCCTTCACTGCAATCTTGAATGGATTACCTTTGGAAGCTGAGTTGTAAGTAGCTGTCCTAGTGCACCTTCTCAGCATTTCAAGCTGTTGCTAAAGGCTGGGATAAGTGTCTGGGGAGGGGAGGAAAAAAGGGTGGCTCCTCTGCAAGATTGGAGGAGTCTGTGGGGCAGGCAGAGGACATGGGGAGGTTTGATTTGTATCTGTTCCCCCTTGCCCATAGCTAGCATCTGGGATAGGTGCTTTTCACATACTGCCCTGGCCACGATTAGAAATGTAACGAACTTTTAATGTTCTTTTTGCAGGGCAAGCTTGTTATTGGGCACAATATGCTACTGGATGTTATGCATACCATACACCAGTTCTATTGTTCTCTACCTGATGTAAGTAATGCTCTGAGTGTTCAGGTGGTGAAATAAATGCCTTAATGTCTTCAGTATTACCTCAAAATATCCTTGTGAATGGAAGCATATTGCAGTCTATTAAGAATAGCAGCAAAGTATTTTTTTAAAAGAACACTTGTTCCATCTGGGCTACTGCCTTATTTTCTTAAATCTTCATGCAGAAAACTCAATGAGATTGAATTATTCTCCTTTACAGTTTTTAAAGGTTCATATTGAATGTTGGAATTGAATTGTGATTTCTGTTTTTGCCTGTTAGTCCTTCAGAAACTGCTTAGACAATGGCAGGCAAATTTAGCTGACTTGTTAAGCTACTGTTCACTGTTACCATGTGGCATTTCCCCCCCTGCTCCCCCTAATTTATGTGGAACTATATGAAAAGTGTATGAAGACATGTGACCACATTTTCATATAGAACAGTACAATTAATAGAATGATAAGAAATTTTGTAGCAGGATGATGTTCATTGGGGTGAAGGTGTGGAATGTTTGAACAATTGGAGGGGACCCGGTTTGTCCTGCTTTAAGCAGCTTAACAACTTCCATGACTGCAGTAGGGTGGTCTTAACAGTTCATGACTACACTGGCCTAACAGCTTGGTTATGATATGGGAGGAAGAAATGTGGGACCTGGTCAGACTGCTGGAATATAAACAGTTGTCAGTTGTTCCTAGTTCTGACATTTGGAAGCTCTAAACCTGCAGGCAGTTAACTGCCCTCCTGGAGCATCTGCTTCATTCCGTTGACATTTAGTATTCTGGGAATGCTTAAGCAGAACTGGCAACACAGCTGGAATTAGGTAGTCTAGGTTATGTAATAGGACAGGTTATTGGAGGTGATGGAACATTTCTCTTATGAATCACAGACAATTCAGAAATAATTTGTAGTTCTGTGTAACTGTAGGTGATATTTGTGGTAATGTTGACAAATTCATCTCTTAGAAGGTGAAAATTCAGTCACTGTACCTCAGTTTTAGAAGCTGCTTGGATAATTGTAGCTGCTGCTGTCTGTCATCCCGAGACTGATAAACAGTTAACTTAACTGCTTTTTATCTTCTGGTTTAATGTTAAATTAGGACCTAAGTGAGTTCAAGGAAATAACATCTTGTGTCTTTCCCAGGTAAGTTCTTAGTCCAAACTAAACTGTTTTAATGTTGTTTTGGTGCACTGTTTGTCATAGCCCTGTGACCTACCTGTTACTGTAAATGAAATTTGGAACAAGTTAGATAACTATAGTTTTTAAAGTATTCTGTAGTATCCCTTTTCCAGAAGAGCAGTGCTATTGTTCTTCTTGGCAAAAGATTCAGTTATATTCTGCCCTTGTTGTTGGCATGCTTCGAGTTTGGAATCTGCATTACTTTTGGAACAGGATTTATTTGCTGTTTATTGTTGGCATCTCTTGCTATTGCTTAGTTGCTGTCCTTTTTCGTGCTGAACAAAGCCAAGGAGTGTTTTGGCTGCTCTAAGATCTGAGACTGATTTTTCAGTAGGGTGAAATTGCTGTTTTCCAGCTCATAGATCAAAATATTTGTGAGGATTTGGCAAGATGGATATTCTTCCGTTTCAACTTACTAAGCTCTTACTTTGTTTCTAGGCTATTGGATACTAAACTGATGGCAAGTACACAACCTTTTAAGGTAAATTAATAGAATATTATAGAATAATTTGATGATAGGAGTTTGCATTACGTGTGTATTGAAACAAAAAAATTTATGCTAGAATTGTCTAACAATATTTTGCTTTTTTATGTGAAAATTATTTGTCTTAGCTCTTTATCTAAAGTTACAAAATTTTGAGAATACACATTTTTACTTCTGTGCAAGTAACTTTTGTGTTTGTTGCAGTTTTAAGGAAACTTAGAAGCTTTCAATTCCAAATTATGTACACTTTTTGCTATTTAGAGTGCAAATAGCAATTTTTTTTTTTCCTTTTAAGTTAGTACAAGACTGCATGTCTCCTCAGGGAAAAAAAAGGAAAAACAAAGTTGTTACTCATGGACAAATAGGACCCAGAAGCTGCTTTAGAAATATTGTGAATGCTGACTTAGTCTAGAAAAAGATGCTCGAACGTCATCGTGAAGTTCTGTTGTGTCCTGCTGTTCAGTGGATAGTCAGCAGAAGAAAAAAAATAACAGGTTTCTCTTAAAACTTCTTGCAGCATGAATTTTATTCTCCCAAAAAACTGAGATAAGTGATCATAATCACTTGCTTTTATGTGTGCCTTTGGAATGAATGAATTAAAACCATGCTGATCTTTCTGCATACCTTTTCGACTTAGAGCATGGCATAACAGAGCATCTCATTAAAAGGTACTTAGTAGATATTTTCAGGTTTGTTTTGTGAAAATAGAGCCTTCTATAGTCTGAAAATTAATAATCCTGCAGAGGTTTTATATTTGGTACCGTTATGCTGAGATTTGTGATTTTCCCAGTAGATGCTTGGTGTTTAGGCTGTTTACAAGCGGTGCTTCGGGGCGTCTGTATAATAACATCTGAACTTGTTCATTGGATTGAGTTCTTGATAACTTTTCAGACTTGATGATACCAAAGGAAATTTGGTCCTCAAAAATTCCAGACAACTTTAAGAAAGACTGTGTGAGATTTCTGTGTTTCCTCTTGCTATTGATTCTGCATGCTTTTCCATTGTACTTATTGCCAAAGTATATTTGATGAAGAACTTCAAGAAGTTTGGTTCAATAATTGTCTAATTTTTGATGACATTTTATATATGCATATAGAGATTCAGGAATGCAGTTCAGCTAAGCTGAAGTGAAGGAGCAGCTTTCTGATTATTGGGCTTTTTCCTCTGTCTTTGTATCACTGCAAAGTCATCAGTATTCCCACCCGCAGAGCCCCTGGGGACTGCGCAGGCAGCTAGCACGCGTCGGTACGCACCTCGAACGCTCCCGACCGCTCCGGCCGTCACTATTCAGGATATCTTGTCTTGCTGTGCTGCCTTTCCCCTGCCATGTGTACCATGCATGCAGCCAGATTCAAACAGAAATGTTACTTCAGCATAATTTATCGTGAAGAATTCCAAAAAATATTGAGAAGTGCTTGTGGCTCCTATTGTAGCTGAGGCAAGTTAACTTCTTAAAACTTGTCCCGACAGACTTCTCTGGTGCATTAGTTTATAACGAGGCTATGTATAAATCCTTAGAGAACACCATGCAGCAGCAGTAAATCCTCATTTTATCCCTTTTTGATGACAGTTTCCAGGGAACATGTACCAGGCATTGGCAGTTAATGGTGTCTTCTCTTGCAGGAGATCATTAATAATACATCCCTTGCAGAACTGGAAAAGCGTTTAAAAGAGGTTCCATTCAGCCCTCCAAAAGTTGGTAAGGATTTGTCAAAATGGTCTTATTTCTGAAATGCTTTCCTCTTTCAGAAAAACGAAATTGCTTTGATTATTTTTGTTCTTGGTCTGAAATGTCAATCTCCTATTAACACATAATGTTTTAATGAAAGGGTCTTAAAACACAGGCAGTCCACATACAAGTGCAGTTATATTTAGAACTGGTAGTGGAAGTCAGTGGGAATTCTTCCACTTTATTTCAGGTAATAGAAGAATGGATATATTCAGTGAACAGTAGTTTCATCCTCTAGTAAAGGCTTTTTGCTTTTTAGCTTTATTTTTGACGAGTAACTTGAAATTGTTTTAAAACTGTTAGATTTTGATATTATTATCATACTTTAGATCAAAGCCAGACCACTCTATTAGACACTTGGAGAAGTAAACCCAAGAAAATGCACACAGTAGTGAATAGGCTTGTGTGTTATAGAAACTGTTACTTTATAGCTTTCTTTGCTGTGGGTGAATGAAAGGATCTGAAGTTTATCTCAAGGTTTGGGAATTTTTCTTAACATGCTGATTTAGAAAAGGGACAGCAGTGTGTGTGTGCTGGAAGGAAAGGCTTGATGCTTAGACAAAACCAAGAAGTGATATATTTTATATTGCAGCATGTGCAGAGCAGATGCACTGAAGCTGTAGTAACAGGAGAGATAATACTATGGATAATGCACAGTCCCTGGACAATGAGCAGGAGCTGTTGATGCCCAGACCTAAGCAGTATCAGGAATTATGGAGTGTACAGTCACTCCATGCAGACCTTTTAGTGATATATGCTCTCTAGCTTCTTTTGAAGGTGTAATGGAATTTGGCAGTTTTCAGGTGCTATTTTTTGCTGATGTAATATGAAGTAATAATTTTACGATTTATATTTTTTCCTCTTGAGCAAAATATGGCTGTAATGGTTAACTGACTCAGAAGTGTTAATATTTCATCAGAGATGATTGATGTGATTCAGAACATGCAAAGCATGTTTTAAAATACTAGAATACCTTCATTAACTGTTCATTCATATTTTGTTTAGCATATGTATCAATTAAAATAAAAATCAAGTACTAAGAAATTTCCTTTTCAGCTCAGCTGTTATCTGAATCTCAGATGAGTTTGTTTTTAAATAAATATTACAAGGACTTATCTGGAGAAAGGCCTGATGTTTTGCTGCTGTAGCTTTATGTATATAAAATTTGTATTTCAGTTTCTTTTTGCAAAATGCAAGCATATATACTTACACCTTTCTATTGTATAAGTTATGCTAGTATGTCTGTATCACTGTTTTAAATGGTTTAAATCATTGCTTTGGCTTCTTTTGTTAGGCTGAATGCAATAAATATAATGGAATTAGAGAGTTCACTTTCCAAGTCCGTACCTTAATGTAAGGGGCACGATTCTGGGTTTCTAAATTTTGTTCTTCCAGTCCTATTCTCATTATAACTTGTAGAGGAAAATGAATCAGTTTTCTGGAGGTTAAGAAGCTAGGTATACAGGTGAAATAACTTTGATGTTGGGAGTGGGAAAATTGTAAATGACACAGGAAAAGTGTCATGTGCACATATTTCTGTATTACTGAGACTTGGGCACTTTTGGGCACTTCTCTTCAGAGAAGTACCTATTAATGTTTCCACTTTCAGAGGTGATTCAGGGGATACTTCTCAAGGTCTTCACACACAGTAAGCATGATTATCAATAAAGTTGTCAATAAAAACATCCCTTAATCACTTAGCTCTATCTTCATCATTTAAATACCTTGAAAAATCTGGCCAGAGGTCAGTTGGGTGCTTAATGAACTGGTTAGTGTTAGAGTTTTCAATTAGCTTGACTATCCTTTTAAAAGCAAGACAGGAAAAAAATACACTGTGTGAGGAAACCTGCTGTCATTGTGTTAGACTTAATACATCATTTTGGCTAAGTAGGTCTGTGGATTAATGGCACCTCCATAAAAAGGAGTTTCTGTCCTAGGAGCGTGTTCTGCTTTAAAAATGCAAACCAAAACTGTGCTTCCTCTCAGAACTCCTGAATTTTCAAGTTGTTCTGAAATTTGTGTAAACTTACCCAGATGATGTTGTACTCTGACAAAGTGTGTGTGTGGGTAAGCATACAGAGCTGCCTTTAACTTCTGTGATAACATGGTTTCAAATTCTGTTTTCTCCTCAGAAAGTGCAGAAGGGTTTCCAAGCTATGATACAGCTGCTGAACAGCTTCATGAAGCAGGATATGATGCTTACATTACTGGACTGTGCTTCATCTCCATGGCTAATTTCCTAGGTATCTGTGTAGTAACTTTCAACCCTCCTTAGTGCTGTCTGTAGCTGCTTATTACATCCTGAATTTCTTCTTCGTCAGGTTCATTCCTCAGTCCTCCGAAGAACCACGTGTCTGCTAGATCAAAACTCATTGAACCTTTTTTTAACAAGTAAGTAGTTTTATTAAAAGACCCACTAAGCCATGAAAATATGACACTAGCCTTCAAGTATATATCTCTAGCCTCAGAATAAATGGGTAACTACATTTTTCTTGACACTTCAGTTTAGACTGTCATTCTAGTTCACACTAGTAACGTGGTGGAGAGGACAGAGTTTGTAAAGTAAATACCTTTTCTTTTGAAAGTAGTTTCATACTTGCTAACCTGTAAAAGGCCACGTAGAATAGTACCTGGATTGTTTTAATGGCCTTGTCCTTGCCAGTGTTGAGAATATGCTTACGAGTTAGAGTAAGCTGTGGGAGTAGTGGAACTGAGGAAAAATTGGTCAGGTGTTCTTTAGGTTGTAGGACGCTCAGAGACTGATGATAGCTAAAAATGAGTGCACTAAAGAGTCTGGAAAAAACAAAATATTCCTACTGTAATATCAGTCCAAATCACAGAAAGCTATTGTATTGATATTATCAGGGAACCCATTTTTGAAGGAGGCGTAACGTGTTCAAGGCGAGGTTGGATGGGGCCTTGCATAACCTGGTCTGGTGGGAGGTGTCCCTGCCATGGCAGGGGAGCTGGAACCAGATGATCTTTAAGGTCTTTTCCAACCCAAACCATTCTGTGATTCTTCAGTAAACATATATGACTAGTACTTTATGGGATGTTATGATCTGTGTTTTGCTTTTGAATTAGATCTTCATGCAAATTACTTGAATGAATTAAAGACTTGAGAAATCTAGAAGGCTTTATGCACAGATTTGATTCTTTGTATATTTAATCTGTAGATGATGAAGCTTCTGAAGATAGTATAGCCTGCCATGTAAAGGGAAAGAAGGTGAAATGAAAAAGCTGCTAGTATTTTCATCTGTTTAAATTCAGGAGAAATTCCATCCTTTCAAACACTATCATATAGAAGTCAGCAAAGTTAATTCTTTTAGCTTCAAATGGCTCACACAAATGAGGGACTAATTGTGATCAATAGCTTTCAGCTTTCATTGGTCTGCAAACTGAATAACTACAGTGACAGCAGTTAGGTGACTCTCTTGACACGGGGACCTGTGAGGCAGTAACTTCATCTGTTCTAGCATATATTATAAACTGTGTGCACATTCCTTAGACTGAACACGGGCCCACAGTGGCTGTTTGATTTGAATGTGAAGGTGGGGATAGAATTGATCAGCATAATTGAATTTTAAGGTTGGATTTACCGCAGGGTTCTTTTCAGTAACACGAGCGCACGCAAGCTACTAGGTGCTGATTGAGGGGGTTCTTTTTCAGTGTGTAACCAAGATGCTGTCAGTTGTTTCTAGAGAGGCATATCTGCAGCAGGAGCAAACTGGAACTTCTGAAATTATCAAATGATACAGTAAATGGAAGCTTTTCAAGTTAAGTAAGCTGTGCACTTCAAGTGTGACACTTTTCTAGTGGTGACATTCCCAAGTTTTGAAAGGAAGCCTGCCATGCCTGCTTTGGCTTCTGAATTAACACTTCCCAACTGTAATGAAATGGAAAGTTAAGAAAAACTTGTAGGGAGAACAGCCTTTTTTTTTATTATTACATTATTATTATTATTATTTAATTTTTATTTAAGCAAGAACTGGAAATTGCTCTTTACAAGAGCAATTGGGGGTTGGACTAGATGATCTTTCGAGGTCCCTTCCAACCCCTAGGATTCTGTGATTCTGTGAAAAAGTGTATCCATTCTGTCATTATCCAGAACTTGTAGCTTTTTGTTTCAGAAAAGCTATATATTATTTTTAAATCATGGGAACTTGGAGTACTGTCTGTGTCTTGCCTTCACAAGATCTTAGAAGCTTTGCCATCTTCTAACAAGAGTCTCCCACCTCACCTCAGTCAGAACTTGGAGATGAGACTGTCTCACCTCTTCCTTATAGCAAGCAGGCCAGTGCTTGTATTTTTAAAGCTAATATTTTGCTATAATGCAAAGTAACCAGAATAAGAGAACTCTTTTTTTTTTTTTTCCCTAGATATTTTTTGTAAAACTAAAATATTTAAGTAGATGTCAGAATTCAGAGGTGTAAGATGTTTACCTAAACAAGTCTTTTTGTTCTGTTCAGTATGTCCTTGCAGACCAGATCTCTGTTTCCAGCACCTGGTCTCTTTAGCACCTGTGAGTAGCATCCAGGGCTTGTGTATATTCTGTAGTTATCTTAAGGTCCCTAGTAAGTACGTTGCTTCTGGGGCTTTTTTGCAGGTATGCTCTGGGTTGCCAGCTAGCTTCCTGCTACACCTATTTCTCTAGTTGTGGTTTAGAAGGTTTCCCTAGCCGAGCATCTTCTTTTCCTCCTGGGGAGAAAAAAACCCTATCTTCCTCCTTCCTTCAGAAGTTCTACCTGATCCTGTGGGCAGCAGTCAGAACAAGGAAACCTTTTCCTTTGTGCTGTAGTCATGTTCTTCAAGCAAAACACAAACTACAACATGCAAACAGTAAGCTAAACAAATGAAAGATGTACTATGTCACAAAAGTTTTTCCTGAAAGCAGCCGAACAGAGTAGTTTATTTTAAGGCAATTATTTAGAAGCAATGTTCTCAGTTTGAACTATTATCAGTGAACATGAAAATGTTCTTTGAAGCAGACCACTTCATGATTATTTGGCTTGCTTATAAAGTCTTAATGTCAAGATCTCTGAATACTAGGTGCTAATTTATAAATTCAGTTTAAAGCTTAATATTTACAGGGTGGGTGTGACTGAGAGGATTTTTGGAACTGTTTTCTGTTTGAATGGACTTGTCACTTGTGATTAGTAGGAGTAAATTTAAAACTGAGAAGTCAGCATCTGAATTATGACCTCTCATTATGGCAGCAGAACAGAACTTCTGGCTTGTCATTTGAGAGCGGTGCCCAGCACAGAGGTTAATGTTCCTGTAGGTTAATGATGAACCTAGGTAAAATCTTTAGTCTCAACTTCTTTTAAGAGTGGAACTGATTCAAAACAGACTTTGCCTCAGGGTTGCTTGGCATTTGAAGCATAATGCAGTAAGTTATATGGTAAACAACTCAATAGGCCAAGAATTCCAGAGACACATTTCTGTAGTCTTTATGCTTCAGTGGATATACAAATTCTTTGGAAAATGGTGTTTGTGTGAACTATCTGCTGTAAATAATCCCCCATGAACACTTAACACGTTGAGATGATGGGACTTTGATATTGTAATATCTAAAATCCTATGTGTAAAACTCAGATGCTATATTTTGTTGCATCCTTTGGAGTTGATTTGAAATTTGTTGACCTGTTTTGTTTAGAGCAAAATCTGTTCCGCATCTCCCTGCCCTCACCCACAAGCTCCTCACAAACTTAATGACAGATGGATTTCAGATCTCTTTGGGTTCTTTGATGGTTTGTATTGTGGCTGGTTGGTTGGTCTGTTTATTTGCTGGGGGTTTTTTTGTTTGTTTGTGTTTGGTTGGTTTGTGGGGTTTTTTGTTTGGTTTGGTTTTTTGTTTTAGTTTTGCCTTTTTTTGGTTATGTTTTGGTTTGGTTTTATTTTGATGTAGCTGAAGGCAGGGGGTGAAAGAGGTGAGAGAAATGAAAGATGAATAGCATGATGATGTCTAGAAATACAATTTATCTTAGAAATGCATTTTTTCATACAAAGGGATATCAGAACCCAAAATTTATGCAAATAGCTTGTTTTTCTGCTACCTTTGTGGCAAATGTTTCATCAGGGAGATAAGTTCTCGGGCATGTATTGCAAACCAGTTAATTTCTTCCTCTGCTTTCGAATTCTTCTTTTCAAATTATTGCCAAAGAACGTGAATGTACTTTTCTGCAGTTTGACTGCTACCTTTTCAGTCATGACGTAGGATGGAACAACTGCCATCCGTGTGCTTCCAGCCACATGTGGCTGTACCAGTTACTGAGCTGCAGTGGGAAACTGGTCTGAGTTTAAAAAACTACTTGTTTTTTCAACTGTCAGCTTCTCTACATGGTGCATCACCCAGCTGTGGAAACTTTCATCCCAGCCCAGTGCAGAGGCAGGATGTTGACTACTTGAGGCTACTTACACATTGCTGTGAAGTGGCAGGGTCATAGCTTTGCTCTCCTTATTTTTACTTGTCACAAAAGCAACTTTGTTCCAAGTGTCTGTCTCAAAATACTTCAAAGCTCCTAGGATATTGTTGTATATTGAGAAGTAGATCTTTGCCAGGCTGTAGCCTCTCAACACTGTAGGAAATAACTTTTTTTCCCCCCCAGCTTGGTCAGTATGTCTTTTAAATAGTCATGAATTAATGTAACGAAAAGAAAATTACAAAAATACCTAATTTGATGTAAAGTAAGGTTCATGTTGTCATACAGAGCAATGTTACTAGTTTCCATTTTCAGCACATGGATGAGGAATCTTGCAGCAGTACTCATGGATGCATAATTAGGGATTATGCTGCGTTCATAATCCATGTGATGTAAATCAGTGCTACAGGATGCAGTTACTGCTTTAATGTATTTTAAGTGCATTTCATATGAAATCAGTAACCATGCTACCTCTTCAGGGAATGCGTGTGCGTGCTGATTACAGACACAGTTCTTTGACCAAACAAATACATGTTGGATTTGTCTCGGAGGATAAAAACTGGATCTTAGTTAGTCTAAGGTATATGCATTTTTTTGGCCTAAGTCTGCTCTTGCTGTTGGCTGCTGTATTGCTTTCCTCGACGTACTAAGTCCTTGGGAAGGGCAGCTTAACTTCTATTCCTCTCATATGTTTTGGGGGTATTTTCAGTAAACTTCGGTTTTATTTTTATGAAAACTGCTATGTAGGAAACTAGTTATCAGAGTGCTTCAAAAAGAAGCTGGTTCCAAGAATAATTTGAAACACTTTTTCTTTAGATAGCTCAACTTAAACCATTTTATTTTTTTTTTCTTAAACATTTGCTGTCCTGCATGGATGAAGGACAACCTTCATCCCATAAAGACTAAAACTGGATTTACTGATTAGCTAAAATACAGTATATTTAATATATATTATACATATTTATATTATTTAATATATAATACATATATAACCTAGACCTCCCCTGGTACAACTTGAGGCCCTTTCCTCTTGTCCCTATGGCTTGTTCCTTGGGAGAATGAACCAACCCCCACCACTCTTCCTGGGGAGTTGTGGAGAGCCAGAATATGTGAGCATTATACACAGGAAATGTTTTGTCACAGCAGTGGGGCATCCATGTCNAGACACAGTTCTTTGACCAAACAAATACATGTTGGATTTGTCTCGGAGGATAAAAACTGGATCTTAGTTAGTCTAAGGTATATGCATTTTTTTGGCCTAAGTCTGCTCTTGCTGTTGGCTGCTGTATTGCTTTCCTCGACGTACTAAGTCCTTGGGAAGGGCAGCTTAACTTCTATTCCTCTCATATGTTTTGGGGGTATTTTCAGTAAACTTCGGTTTTATTTTTATGAAAACTGCTATGTAGGAAACTATTAATCAGAGTGCTTCAAAAAGAAGCTGGTTCCAAGAATAATTTGAAACACTTTTTCTTTAGATAGCTCAACTTAAACCATTTTATTTTTTTTTTCTTAAACATTTGCTGTCCTGCATGGATGAAGGACAACCTTCATCCCATAAAGACTAAAACTGGATTTACTGATTAGCTAAAATACAGTATATTTAATATATATTATACATATTTATATTATTTAATATATAATACATATATAACCTAGACCTCCCCTGGTACAACTTGAGGCCCTTTCCTCTTGTCCCTATGGCTTGTTCCTTGGGAGAATGAACCAACCCCCACCACTCTTCCTGGGGAGTTGTGGAGAGCCAGAATATGTGAGCATTATACACAGGAAATGTTTTGTCACAGCAGTGTGGCATCTATGTCTGTAACAGGATTTTAAGCTACTTACCTTATTTTGGAGGAAAATGTTTTTCAGAGCTGAATGTGAGCTTCTGTTGAAAGCTTGAATGTTTTGAGGAGCTCTTTGGTTATGCGTTAAAGGGCAAAGGACTCATCCTGGTTATCCCCACTGAAGTGTCATGATGGCTTTTGCAGTTCTAGGGCTTTAAGATCCATTCTGTTTCAAGCATGACACAGTGCTCAGGAAGTGGAAGACAGAGGTGTGTTCAGAGTGGCGGCTGCTGTGACACCATTAACTGGCTCTTACTGTGCAGAGCTGCTACTTCCTAAATGTCCATTTCATTGCTCGTTTTATTCAGCAGTAACAGTTTGGGGTTTCTTTGTTCTTGTTTGATTACATAAGTAAATTTCTAGCATGAGGCCAAGTAAATTTTTTGAATGTTGAGTGTTAGATAATGAATTGGACTTGGTTAGAGGGTCTGTTTCTTTTAATGTAGGTTAAGATACAGTTGGGGTGATAAATTCCACTTCTTCAGAACTATCTAAACCAACCAAACAAATTAAATAGTTAATAATAAAAAGAAATATAAGAAAACCTGTAAAAAAAAAAAAGAAAGCTCATTAAAAGGTATTTAGGCTGAAATTTGCTAATGGTGCTTTTCCATTTTGCTTCAGGCTATTTCTTATGAGAGTAATGGACATACCATATCTCAATTTGGAAGGACCTGACTGTAAGTAGCTTATTTCATTATAAAATATCATTCTGACAAACTTCCTGCAGGAGGAAGTGTGAAGATTAATTACTGTCCATCTAAAGCATGGGACATCAGCTGTGTTTAGGTTATTAGCCACTTATCAAATGATCTAAACATCCCCTTTTTTTCATGGAATAGTAAAACTGTAAGTTCTTAAACTTTGACCAGAGAATCTGCATTATAAAGGAGATTGATTAGGGCAGATGTTGTAACTAAACGTAGCAGAGTTTGAAGTTAATGGCTCTATGGTTATTGTGAGTGCCTATTCTGAAGTACCATACCAGGTATAAAGTGGGGACCCAACACTTTCCTCTGTCCCTCCCACCTGCAGTAAATACAGGATGCAAGCTAGAGAATAGTGAATGGTTCTGAAAAATCTCTCTGCTTTCCCTCAGTTTGTGTGCAGCAGTGCCTTTCCTTAACTTCCATCAAAACATTACAATTCTTTGGCCACATGAGATTATGATTACTACATAAATGGAAAAATATTCCTTGAAATGTTTTTGCAGTTCATGTTATTTCAGGTTACAGACATGGGGCTGTAATAAGTTGCTGATACATTTAAACGAAAACAGATTTCACTAATATAAAGATCCTTACTGTTATGGGATGTTACACTACAAGGGAGAAAACTTCAGATGAGTGCTACCACTGATATCTTGACTTAGGAAAATTGGGAGCCCTGGAGGTCAGTCTAGTCCTCAACTGAATGAAAACTTAATTTGGTACTGTGAAGTCAGATACATGGATGTCTTAAGATGTTTCCCATCTGGAACCAATCCTGATGTGAAGACGTTTTCCATTCCATGCACTGAAAAGCTCTGACTGGAGGATGACACTTTATTAGATGCTAGTTTAATAGTAACAGAATGCAGTTCTAGAAACATGGAAGTAACTACCAGAGAGGAAAATACATGCTATAAGGGCATATGTTTAAGTCTGAAATGCAGTTAGGTGATCAGATCACTGAGCTCTGGCTCTGTGGGTGTATTGGAATAGTTATCTAATTATGTCACATGCTTCTTTCCTCAACTGTTTGATATTGAGTGGGAGAATGGATAAATACTTTACAGCTTTGGCATTCTCTCAATGACCTAAAAATGCTACTTCCACTTTCTAGCCAACTTACAGGATTATTTTGATACGCTGCCAAGAAGAGTTGCCAAAAAAGTCTGCCTCTGAAAGTCTGTCTCTTTTTTTAATCTGAAGGCCACTCTTGTAGAACAGATTGATGCAGATGTTACAGCAGAATCTGAATCAGGGAGAGTTTCTAAGCTTCAAAACGTGCATTTAGGGTGGCACGTTTGGCTGGATGCTTTAGAAATTTTTATTTCTGCTCTGAGATTTAAACAGTACTGTGGGTTGAAGAAGCTGTCTGGTTTGTTGTTGTCTCTGGGGGACGCTTCTTCAGAGAAGTAAAGCCACACGAAGAGTAAGGCCACGCTTCTGTGGTAATTGTACTTGCAGAGTGTAGTTTAAAAAATAGGTGAGGCACAGTTACGAGGTGAGCATCCCGAGTTCTGGTGTCGTTGTCAGTTTGCTGGGCCTGCAGCCTTACCGCTGGCCGGTGTAATTCCTTCAGAAGCAACAGAGCTGGTACCGTGCCAGGTTAAAGAGTACGGAATATGTGAAAGTCACTTCCACCATCTTCCTTTGTGTTAAAAACAGAAAGAATGAAGCTGCTGCACAAAAAGACTGCAAAGCAGAATATGGATCAAGTATTTCTCAGCTGAGTAGGTAGAAGGTGTAGAGGTTTCACAGAGGATTCAAAGTGAATTTAAGAATAAACTGGTGCTGGAGCCTTAGAAGTAGTTTCTCCTCTCTGATCAATAGAAAAAAGGCTGTTACAACATCTGAAACTGGGGTTGTCACAGTCACAATTCACTACAGCTGGACTGCAAATGCCCCAAACCTCAGAACTGCCATTCAGTGGGCTGTAGAGCAATGGATTGATCTTCAGTGACTACTTAAGACCACTAAGTAGATGCAATATTAAAACCTACCACAGAGTCTTGGTTTGGTTTTCCATTTTCTTTCCAATGAACCAGGTTCTTATGTGAAGCAAAACAAGTAGTTACTTAAACCTTATGAAACTTATTTTCTCCTGACTTCATTAAGCATTTAGTATTTGATTTATGAGATGCTGAGTTAATAATTTCATATCTGGTACATGCAAAGTGGCACTGTTGTGAAGAGCTTTTCTTTTTTTTTTTTTTGTATTTTAATACAAAAATAAAAACTTGCATTTGAATACTATAATTGAGTTTATGCTGCAATTGCTTCCTTAACGCAGAATCATAGAACAGCTTAGGCTGGAAGGGACCTTAGAGATCATCTACTCCAGCCTTCCTGCCATGGGCAGGGATGCCTTTCAACTATCATGACATGTTTCTGTTAGGAACTTGAGTTTTAAAGGCCTGTAAGTGACTGTTGTGTTCCGTTTACGCAAGATGTTAAAAAAATATTTGGAAATCAAACTTCCATTAAACCTTTAGGTTGGAAGGCTGAAAACCAAAGTGCGTAAAAATCTCTTCCTCTTCAGGAAACACTGTAGATGTTCAAAGCTACAGTTCTCAAGTTCATGCAAAAATGAAGTCTTGTGGAACAGAGTCACACCTCAAAATGTACATGCTTTCTACTGTAAAGCATATACAAGGCTGAGAGGCTCCCCTCACTAATTACTAGCCATAACTAAATTGTAGTAATTGCTGATGCTTAGCTGTATGTACACAGTTTACAGTGCACAGGGCTTTAATCAGAAAACAGTGCAAATTCACCTCTTAACTAAATGTGGCAAAAAACCCCTAGCAGGTTTTGGGGTCAAGTACAGATGACAGTCAGATATAGCAGTAACAAGTGATTGATGGTCTGATTTTGGACACATGTACTCTGTGAGCAAGATCCACCTTGAAAGCCTCTTCTATTTTAATGCTGAAAGGTAAGGAGATCAGAAACTAGAAAAGTTTGTATCACAAAAGAGTTCAGGAAAGTAATTCACAAAGATAAATGTCAGTCCCTGTATCTCTATGCACAAAGAAGAGAGATCTTCCTGAGAGTGTTTGTGTGTGGTTAAGTTAAAATCTGATCATATAAAGCTGTGTGCAGCTACTTTTAACAAACCAGAGCAGTAAATTGTAAAAGAGAACCCTCCATTTCTATGGTTCAGCCTCCGTCAAATACCAGCCGTAAAATGGCGAGGGAAGATCTAGCAGCAGGTCATGCATAAAACCACAGACCTCTGCAGAACCTGTGGAGAGGCTCAATTAATGGTTCCTGGATAGCTTCACGTGAAAATGGAAAATCTTTCAGTATCTTTGCACCTTAAAATGCAGTATTCCTCTTGCTAAGTTTTAAGATATGATAGGAATACAGGGTTCTAAAAGTTCAAGTGTTTAATGAAGGAAACTTCAGTTGCAGGTACACTGTCATGATTTCTGAAGTACCTTCCTGGGTGAGGTCAAAGGTCTGTCTTGTTCAGTAGCTGCCTCTGCTATGACCAAAGTCAGATGCTTAGGGGGAGGTATGTAAAGGTATGGCAGACTCTCAGTGGTAACTGCTGCTTTACTCTTCCCTCTGCCAGCAGTTTGGATTGGATTCTCTCTCAGATTCACAAAGCTCCGAATAACTTTAAGCATACATCAAAGGCTTACATTGCACTTATTTTTTCAAGTGTTGGCTTTGATATGCTATTTTTTTCTGGGTGTAATTTTTAATAATAAAAAAAAGCCTGTCAGTGTGTATATTTTAGTTTGTACTTAATGTTACCTGAAAACAGAATTGAGCGTTGTTTCACAGTAAGTTTTTATTGACAGAAAAATGGCAACATTGCATTATCCCTAGGAATTTTTTAAAGGTAGAGCTGGAGCACGAGGAGGCTGTTGGCTTTTTCTCCTGCCCTTTGACTTGGTGCAAAGGATGAGGACTGGATTTGTGGACATTTCCCACTGCATTTAATACTGTTCTTTCTTACACAGATGAGCGAGTAGAAGTTAGTTCCTCTGTGTAATTGCAGGCCCATTTTTGTTGGTGCCTGATGTAGTTTGGTAGATCTTAGCCTGTTTTCTTATCTTAAACAAACAACCCAACGGAACAACAACAAAACCATGAAACAGACACTCAAACCCCAGCTTCTAGGATGCTCTAAAGATTCAAAGTAAATGGTTGTTACTCTTACTTAACAAGCGCTTGTTTGTTTCACAGTGCAGCCCAAACGAGATCATGTTCTTCATGTTACTTTTCCCAAAGACTGGAAGACGAGTGACCTTTACCAGCTCTTCAGTGCCTTTGGTGAGGGATACAATTTATCCTTCCTTACACCCTTTCTTGTTTTCTTCCTCATTAACAAGTACCTCTGGGTTTGTGTGTTATTTTTAATCTGGGGGTGCAGATCACTCCTAGTACAGGTAATGATGAATCGCCTTTGTAATTTGTGAGAGGAGTTCTGGGGACTCTTTCTAATGAAGTGTTGAAAATGTCTTCTCTGACTTACTGCTCTTCAGACATCTTTTTGTGTGGCGATTATTGCAGACCTTTGATCCTTTTATTTAGCCTCTTCTGGGAGGAGGTAAGAGTCTGTGTGGGTGGGTAAAGAGAATGGAGATAGGTGTGAAAGGCAGATCGAGGTTTAGCAATAAGGTTCATCCTGCACTCTGCTTAGACCAGACACTAAAATACCTGAGTTTAGGTAAGCAAGCAAGCTTGAAAAGGGCCAAGTTGATTTCAAGACTGTGACTGCCATCCAAGTTAGAGGAAACAACAAAAAAAGCTATCTAATAACTGAGGACTATAGTCGTGTTGTTCCTCTGCTAAATATTGCTCTATAACATAGGAACGTGGAGACCGTAGTTGACAGTGACCTCCCAATACTAAACTAAACTCTTGCAGAAAATGGTGGCTGTGCTTTGTGTCCCTAAATCAGAACAAGAATGATCTTTAATTCAGCCCTGTCTTGGATGTTGTTTCCAAGATATTTATTGCACTTTGGTTTCTAGTTTCTTATTTTATGGTAAGGTTATGCTTCAAAAGAGATATTTTGGGCTTGCAAATATTGTTATTTTTTTCCCCCTGAAGAGGTAACCTCTTTCCATTACTCAAAATATTTAATGGAAAACAAAAATTACACTCTGATAAAAATAATCTATTGCATGATTTTCCAGAAATATTTACTCCCAATAGTTACAATGCGTTGTCAAAAGTAGCTTATTAAACATTATGTATCTTGTCTTCCTCAAATTCTGTAATAAGGATTTTAATGGGATTTTAGGTGCTATTTACCAAAGTGTTTGTTGAGGGGGATTGCTTTCTTAATAAAAAAAATAATAAATCGTTGCATTAGTGTTGGCAGCTTTAAGCAGAGCATGTGTGAATGAACTGGTAACTTCCCTGTTCCTACGAAATGTTCTACCTGACACTACAGTATTCCCTTTTTCCTGCCTCTAGCCTAATTTAAGTACCAGCTTTGTCCATTGGAGTGTAATGGAGTGAGAACGGAGACAGTTGCTGAGACTCTGCTAGCACTGGTGTTACAGGGGGAAGGAACAACTCCTGTAATTTTTCTTACTTTATCAACTCCTCCCCTTCAGCGTGGGATGCATGCACAGGTCACAGCCCACTACCACCAGAGGTCATGCTTACACAGCTCAAGTGCTAGGCAGCTTTGAAATTCCCATTTGTCTCACTTCTCCCCATTTCAGAGCTGAATGTTTTCATATCTGGGTTTGCAAACCCCGGGTCTCTGTGTAGTACTTAATCTATCTATTTTTTATATATTTTTTAATTTTTCTTAAATTTATTGCTTTTCATAACAAAACCAACTGTGGATTATGCCTTCCAAAATTCTAGGAGTATCATGCTGGACAGAGAGACAGAATGGTGCAGTGTGAGATTTAAGTGATTTGCCAAAAGCCAAACAAAAAATACTAAAAATGTCAGTAACAGACATGAATTATCCCAATTTATTACATCAGATAAAGCTATTTTTAAATTAAGCTTCTACCTGGATTGAAAATCAATTGTTAAATTGAATAGCAACATTAATCTGACTCTAGGAAAATTATTTTAAATTTGGTTTAGTATAAATTGAAGCAGAGTTGCAATCTGTTGTGAAACTTCTACTGAAAGCAGTGAAACAGCTGAAAGGGCTGCAGTGTCAGACTTGGAACTGTTTTACATTTGCTACCCTAGAAGGGGTGTTCAGGATTCTGAAGTCTTTCAGGATTGCAGGCATACCAAGTGGACACCTGTTGGTGCAAGATGTTTTTATAGTCTCACGGGTGAGTGTAGTTTCACTGTACAAGTACTCACAGTACTGTGCAGTCTCTTAGAACGCTTAATTTCTTAAAATTCCTGAGTTTGTGTAGTTTATTCAGTCATGATGGTGTGAAATAGTGTGTATTTAAGTGGTGTGTGCTGAAATACAGCTTTTGAATATAGTCTTCACTTCTATGTCAATGATTGTCTTTAGTGCACTTTAATTAGAACACAAAATGCTGGTTTTAAACCTGCCACTTAAAAATTTTCTGAGTGGAGTCAAGTCTATGCATTGTATTTTGTGAAAAGTGAGGGTTCTCTCTAAGAGGGTGTGAATGCTGTTGTAGTTCATGGAGTCATAGTGCTCTTGAAGCTTCATAAATTACTTTTAAAGTGTAACTAGCCCTTTGGGTGTTTGAGTCTTGTTCCAGTATTCCGAGCTGCTATGTAGGTGAGTTCTAAGTGAATCTTCCTACATTTTTGGGACTCATTGACAGGTTCTGTGCACTGTGACACCCGTTCCTCTTAACTGCTGTACTCAGAGTCTGTTTATCTTAAAGAAAACAAACCAACCAGTGGAGCTTGAAACATGTAAATCTGAACAGTGAGCAGTCTAGTTTGAGAACAGCTAGTAATACGATATCTGCATACATTAAGTATTCTGAGCTCTTGTGCATATAGACATCTGTGCCTGGAGTGTTGTTTTGTTCAGGGGGTCGTTTTGGGGTGTGATGATTGGAGGTCTTTGGTTGGTTTTTCGTTGCTGTTTTGGTGGTGTTTTTAAAATTTTCATCCTGTTTTTCTCTGTGCATTTGCGGCCCCTCCTTCTCATGCCAATGTTCCCTTCGGTTGTTCTTGCTTGCTTTGTGCTCTTTTTTCCTGCCAGAAAGGTGGAAGTTCATTTAAACCTTCTTAGTTACTCACCAAGAAAATGGTGTTTGTGTTTAATACATACTTCAAACCTTGTTTGTAAAATAAAAGCTTCAACTGTTTCTACTGTCTGATGCAGTGTCCAGAAACTGTTAGCAATTCTATCATGCTGTAAATTTTTTTTAATTGTAAGAAAAAAGAATATATTAATAAACTTAATGGCTAAATGAGTGTCCATACAGCTCTGACAGTTGTGTAAGATAAGAAGAGAGCCCAAGTAAAACAGCTTTCCTTCCCTCTAGCAGCTTAGGGACTTGTGAGTCACACTTGCATCTTTTAGTTTGAGCCTGTAACAGCTTTCTGTAAGTCAGTCTATACAACATACTTTTATCCCATATAAATTCTTGTCATCCATGGCATTGGCGGTAGTTCCCTAACTGCAAGTAAGCACTGGGTGAAAAATTCTTCTGGTTTTAAACTTGTGTACATTTTATTCGTTGTCCCTTAGTTGTTTCACAGTGAAATAGTGAATCCCATCTGTATCTCTTCTGTAGAATCTCTGTTCTCATATCTTCCCCAGAGACATGTATAGGTATCTTCCTTAGAATTTTCTTCTGAAAGCAGAGTCCTAGTTTACCTGGTCTATATATACAAGTGCTTCCATGCCTTTGGTCATCTTGGTATAAAAGCTGAAGGAAAATCTGTTTGAATGACATAATCCATCAGTATCCTTTTATTCTGTGGGTTTTCATGTTGTTTGTATGTCTGTGTTTATAGAGAGAAAATGTTCAAATTTATTTATGGAAGAAAAATCATGTTACTTTGTGCCTTCATCTCAGAAGCATCAGGTCAGATTTGCATCTGTTACTTGGGTGAAGATTGTTTATTTCACTTTACTTAGTGTTACCTGTTTTTAGCAAGGGACACTGTTTGACACTGCACATAGTAGCAAACATGCAAGGGTTCATATGGCTCACAATAGTGCTCTTCAAAGTATTGAAGACATTTGATCTATTCTAGAAGTGGAGAGAGAGAAATGTGTTCTTTCTCTAGAGCTGGTGTTGTATTATGTTGCTGTATGTGGCTTTCTTGGATTAGCCTTGCAGTAAGCTGGCCTGTGGCTGTGCTGATTACTAAATACTGTAGTTCAAGTGCAGATGCATTCACGTTTCAGATCTTTATTGCCCTTTCACCAGACTTCTGAAATGCACAGTATTTACTCAGTGCTTAGCAGTATTGCTGAGTGATCTAATTGACTAATTTTGCCTCTCTTATATTCTTATTTCTTAATAATAATGAAATGTGACAGTCTGAAAAGAGTATCTTTTAGGCATGGAAAATTGCATGAGCATTTGTTGCACATCTCTTCAGACTGCAGCTCAGTGTGCACTGTTTAATATTTGACTTGTTCTTAAAGTTATGTTTTTAATCTGTATAAAGGCAGTATGTGTTGGCAGGTATGGAAGCCCTTGATTATCTAAAATGCCAAAATAATTTAGAGTGCAGCAATCTTCCTGCAGCAATGAATAAGTATCTGATACTGAAATGATGTGCCATCAAGAGATTTGACTTCTCTTTATTCTTAATTGGTACTTAGTGAAAATAAGGGCACTGAAGTCCATTTGAGTAGTAGCTGAAACTCCTTCAGGAGACTTTGGTCCAGCACAGATCCTTTTTGATATTTTACAGTAATAGAAGAGTTGCAAGATATTTAGGAGGAATTTTCTTTCTGATCTTTTGATCTGTTCAGCACAGATACAGAATTAACCAGCCACATACCATTAACCAGCCACTAATCTGGCCACTTCAACTTCCACGATGAAGAATTACGGGAGAGCGTGGCGTCAGATGTCTCAATTGATGGTTTAGTTTAGAAAATGGTTACAATTTATTAATGCAAACAAGGAGCACTAGATACACGAAGAAATTCAGAGCAGTAAATTGTCCATGCACTTGGAACAATGTTAAATTGTGCAGTAATTTCTAATATTTAAAGGAAACTTGGTATCGTGGTCCTACCAAGTGCACTACAATATTGAGCTGCAGTCATAAATCAGCTTTTTTTCTTTCATATGCTGTGAAGTGTTAACTGTCTTGCCTTTGGCACATTCTCCCTATAGTAAAGACCCTTACCCACAGGCAGCAAAGATCTATGTTCTTTAAAGAGTGAACTATTATAAAATGAATTTATTTGCCCTACAAAGTCTTTAAAGAAATTTTAATAGTTGACTTTTTGGTGCAGGTTCTTAAAAGCAGCCTTAGCCCTTTTAGGATAAGGACATGTCCAAAGCCATAATGAATTCATTACGATTTTGGCAATGATCAAAACAATTATAACTTCAAGTCCTAAATAGCTGGCTACACAAATTTACTGCATGCAAACTAAATCTAACTAGGCCTTTTATAATGAGAAAATTGTTTATTATCTGGCTGGATTTCAGAAGAGATTCTATAACCCTGTAACCTGTAGGCCAAACTTGAGTTCAAGAGATGAAACATCTGAAAATAAAATGTACTTTAAGCCATTGTGCATCCTTGTTTTTAACCTTGTAATGTCTGACAGTTAAATGTTGGTGTAAGTTATGTATCACTTGATTTCCTAATTTACCTAAAGAAAAAAAAAAGCACCAATTTTCAGCATCTGAATTCTGCTAACAGTAGAGCACTTAAATGAGGACAGGAGATGTAAATTTTCAGACTATAATAAGACCTTGTGTCTGCAGTGGGAATGCTTTCCTCCACTTTTGCTTGATTATGAGTTCTTTTAGTGCTAATGTGACATTTTAAGCCATTCACATAGAAAATGCACTAACTGCTTGATGAATAGAGGAACTTATTTCCAGTTACCGTTCCATTGTAACAGCTTCCAAATGAGGTCCATGATTTTGTGCTTTTGTCCTCATATTTACTCAAATGAAGTTTTAATTGCACATTCAGTAAATAGCATAGAGTAGGATCCAAACAAACCAGAGTTTGAAGGGTTAGAGTGTTGCAATAACTGGAGTTCTCCACTTGTGTGATCAGTTCACTCCCCCCGCAACCCCTGCTCCAAATTACTTCAATTTTTGCTGTAGAATTATATAGAACACATGCAGGGAAGACTGAAAAAAACCCTAAGATTACATGTATTGTTACAAAATTTATTAAAAAAAAACCAAAACACTATGAAAAAGCAGAAGAATAGTCTGGGAGTGAAAAGGGTATGAGGTGTCTCTCTCCTTTTGGTCCTTGCTCTGGTAGGTCTGAGGTATGTACAGGACACATTTGCAGCCCCAACAGTCCCGCTCTCTAAACAGCTCTGTGTGTGCTGTGCACCTTTACAGTGGACAAAATCCTCAGGTGAAGTTACTCTTAGTTGACTATCTTATGTCATGGCACATCAGATAAGATCTGTGACCAAGCCTAAGACAGAAAGGGTCATGATAATTTCTTTTGCCTTTTCCAGGTAACATTCAGATCTCGTGGATTGATGATACATCAGCATTCGTATCGTTGAGCCAGCCAGAACAAGTACAAATAGGTAAGTGTTTATCAATTTACTTCAGGATTAAGACTCAACTTCAGCTGGCTCCTGCAGAGTGCTCTGAGCCAGCAAGGTCTGTGGCTCTAATGGCAGAGTTACCGACTCGGTTCGGATGCTATAGGAGGAACTAAACTTTTATAATTCCAGCACGGATTACTGCAGAGGCACCAAACCCAAACTGGACTTGCTTGGGAGTTTTATGTTTCAGTCCATGACCTTCTAAGTACCTGGACCTATAGGTAGAGTAATGCTAGTTTCTTCACTTGACACAGTATTTATTGAGGTTATTTACTGTTACTTTGCACAAAGAAGGGCTATGAAGACTTGGCTTTCCAATATTCTTTGGACTGATATGTGTTTGGTTTGGTTTACATTTGCAAGTAACAAATGCAGTGGAAAGCATTTTGGTATATCGTAAAACGTGCAAAATAATAGCTTCCTAACTGTCTGGTCTGCTAATGTGCAGGAATTATATGTGAACTTTCAAGAAAAAGTTCATTGGTTTGGGGTTTCTTTTATTTATGTTACTTCTTGATTTGTATTTTTAGGAGAGGGATTAATTTACAGGGAAAAAAAGTCAATGATTCCATAAATCCTTTAAGTGAAGCCACATTCCTACCACACATAATTAGAACAAGTAGCAATATTTTACTATTTACAATTTATTGTTTACAGTCATGCAAGGTACTTCAGAAAAAAACCATTTTTGTTGTCTTCTGTAAGAAGCAGACTAAAACCATAGTGCAGAACGTTACCTAGGTGTCATAAGAAGAATGCGGAATAAGGAACAGTTTTGAGAGATCATCAAGAATTAATCAAGTATTAAGAAAAAAAAAACAACAAAGGAAGAGGCCAACATCTCTGAATTTACTGAAAATATTGCTTTAGTTATGAGGAAAAGCAAACTTTTAGGGGTGTGGGATTTTGGGGTTATTTCTTCATTTATTTGTTGGTGTTTGTTTGCTTGCTTGGTTTTTTGTTCTGTTTTGTTTTGAGGAGTTGGATTTTTTGTTTGCTTGGGTGTTGAATGCCACTGAGTTCACCATCATCCATCTTAATGAAGCTGATGTAAAGAAGCTTTCTGTTTCTGGGTGCATAATCAGTGCATATCTACAAATCCTTATTAACACCCTGTGAGTGGTTAGCATTCTTCATACATACACATCTCTGCAGAGGACTTTGCATACCTCACAGAAAGTGTTCTGTAGGAGCAAGAGCCATTGTTTCTTCATCTTTCTATAGGTATAAGGACCATATAACTTCTAGTGAGACTTTCCACATGAAGAATTATGTCAGAACAAATGTGGCATTGTTTTAGTTCGCTCTGTAACTCAGCAGAGCATTGCCAGTGCTTCTTGCATGTATCGTCTTGGTTTCTTATCTCCGACACCTTCATGCTTTGTAACTCTATCTATTATAGTTAGTGGGGATACCAGCACATCATCAAAGGCTGGAGGAAAATGCTGTTCGTGCAGCAGCAAGTACATTACAAGATTGTGAGGAATAAACCTAGTCTAAACTATTGCAAGTTAAAAATGTACTCTGAGCTGTGAAATCACAGATGATACGTTTGTGAAGTAGTAACCTATCTGAAGTGCCTGAAGCTTTTTATTTCAGACGTGGTAAATCTTATTCAGAGTTTGGCCTCCATGTGTGAGGGTTAGGCTGAGAAAAGTAAAGGGCTGGAATTGTTCCACCTTGTCTTTCCAAGAGGATTTGTCTTTGTGGTGAAATACAACAAAGTCACATTTTCTGCTTCTTAATTCAAATGCCACAGTGTACAGAATATCTGTAGGTCACTGAAAGTTTACATATCTATGACTTTTTTACCCCTCTTTTCAAGCTGATTGCTTGTTTCTGAATGAGACTTGCAAGACTGTTTTTGATACAAACCACGTGTTTCATGACTTTCATAAGCTGAAAGTCTTCCTAGGTGCTGCTGCAGTAACTTCCCCACTGCTATTGCCTCATTTACCGATGGTCAAAATACTTGGCATACATGTTCACCACCACTATTTATTTTTTTATAGTTTTTATTCTTTGCTGCAGCAGCTAGATACTGTAGGAAGAGCTAAACGTCTGCAGAATGTTTAAACTGGATCTTTCTGGCACTGCTCTGTGTGTGTGTTTCTTCATAACCTTTGACAAACAGGGAGGCTTGTTCTGTGGCCTGCATGCTAGAAAGTAAGCTATTTCTTGGAAAGACCAGGTGATTATAGTCTTTCACAGATTTTGATGAAGAATCAGGTTAGTAAAATCTCATATATACTGAAAGCAGTCAGACAACCAAGCTGATAAACTGTAGCAACCTCAATTACCATAGCTCTGTGATTTTTATTGTAAAATTGCTTAACTGCCTTTTCTTTTTTAACTTGTGTAATAAAGCACAGAATCAGTTCCATTATTCTGTTTCCTCATCTTAAATTCTTTAACAAACTTCTTCAGCAATTGAAGTCCCTATTTGTATTCGTGATTTAGTGAGCTGTCTTTATGCGAAGAACCTAGGGAAAACTAATTATGTGGCCTGTTTTTTAACCTGTTTGTATAAATCCATCTGGATCTTCTGGACTATATAAAAAACCTTGGAGAACTGTCAAACAATACGATAGAATGCAAGATGTTGCTACAGGCATATGTTTATGCTTACCTCTTTTAGATGTTTCTAGCTTTGAGGTGGTATTACACACACAGGATCACACACAGGATGTCAGGGGTTGGAAGGGACCTTGGAGATCTTCGAGTCCAACCCCCCTGCCAGAGCAGGACCATCTAATCCAGCACAGGTCACACAGGAATGCAGCCAGGCGGGGTTTGAACATCTCCAGAGAAGGAGACTCCACAGCCTCTCTGGGGAGCCCGTTCCAGGCTCTGTGACCCTGACAGTGAAGTTGTTCCTCCTCATGTTGAGGTGGAACCTCCTGTGCTCCAGCTGACATCCATTGCCCTTGTCCTATCCCAGGGCACGAGTGAGAAGAGGCTGTCCCTTTCCTCTTGACACTCAGCCCTCAGATATTTATAAACATTGATCAAATCCCCTCTCAGGCTTCTCCTCTCCAGACTAAAGGGCCCCAGGGCTCTCAGCCTTTCCTCCTAAGGGAGGGGGTGTTCCAGTCCCTTCATCATCCCTGTAGCCTCCATTGGACTCTCTCGAGCAGATCCCTGTCTCTCTTGAACTGGGGAGCCCAGAACTGGACACAATACTCCAGGTGAGGTCTCCCCAGTGCAGAGCAGAGGGGGAGCAGAACCTCCCTCCATCTGCTGGACAC